>UFQX01001261.1:41041-63805 GCA_900497675.1 Arapaima gigas | reverse complement strand
GGGGGGGGGGGGGGGGGGAAGCAATGATGCCACACTTTGCAAACAGGTTGTTAACTCGTGGTAATAGCACAAACAAGCCTTCGGTGCACTTCGGTGTACTGTTTTATGAAGAACTGTGTTTTACTACAACACTGAATCCTCACAGGACCATTTGGGTACAATATTGTTCCAGCCATTCAGTAGACTTACTCTTCTGGTGTTGTGGGCATCAGCTTGTCCACATTTTCTCACTTGAACAGTTTTATCGCTCATAATTCAAAATGTCCTCTCCGCTGAGTTTGGTTTGGTCTTCTGTTTTGTTGTTTCAACTGTTTGTTGTAAAACTCTTCGGTAAAAGCTGCTGTTTGTGGACTGTGTTCACAGAGTTTGAGCCCTTTGTCCAGTCTTCCCGTGTATCGCTTGTTTGTCTTTTTTCTGAATGTGACCTTTTTTATGAATGTTAAGTACAATGCCAGACCTAGAGAACAGAGAGAGAAAGAGAGAGAGAGAAAGAAAGAGAACAAACACACCGCCATTATGGACCATTTCCAACACACCTGGTGGCAGTGACGGAAAAGCTATACCTTTGCATAATGAGAACAAGGAGAGTGAATTTGCCAGAAAAGGCACAGAACACATTTTGTACAGAAGTCTACTGTTGTAATTTTTCTTTTAAAACATTTTATAAATGTAATGGTAATTACTATTCAATATTACAATTAAAAGTAACATTGATAAATTAAAACGTTCAATATGTTTGTAGTCAGATGGAGCAAAGTGCGTATTTTCTGTAGGACACACGAGCATATCTGCGTATATTTCCTTTGTATATTCAATGTATATTTTTGCAGGCTTAACTGTTCTACCAATACCACTATAAAACATGAAGACAATGGCCTCAAAGGTAAAAAATGTTTTGTTCATAAAACTGAACCCACCGTGTGTGAAGGAATGGCTTAAAGATGACAAAACTTTTGAGGTTGAACAGATTTGCAAAGATTTTCCACAAAAAAGGTGTTCCCTGTTAAAAAAAAAAGGGCAAAGTCAGCATTGCACATCATCAAATCCTATACCAGAACCACTGGACACTAGTTATTGAAACCACACCCTGAATGGGACACCAGTCCATCACAGTGTCACCACACACACACACACACGGGCAATTAATAGTGGCCACTTAACTTGAAACACGTCTCTGGACTGTGGGAGGAAACTGGTGCGCATGGAGGAAACCTATGGAGACACAGGGACATAACTCCACACAGACTGACCTGGATTCAAACCCACAGTCAAAAAGTCCAGGCTCTGTGAGGCAGCAGCTCTACTTGCTGAGCCTCCATCTAGTAGAGGGTATTTTCTTGAAATTGAATAATCACTCACATACCACCAGTAACCTCTTGTTCAGGTCAGGGTTACACTGCTCCAAAGCCTGTTCCAGAAGCAAAGGCTGCAAGTCAGGTTGGTGGACACAAAATACTTGAAGGTAAATGGTATTTGAGACGTTTTTGCTCAAAATCATAGGGGAAAAAAACAGGATATAGTTAAATGTAACAAAAAAGCAAAATTTAAAACAATAAATTATAAAAGAGTACCTCCAACAGTGCCTCACCTACCACAGTGAAGCTCTAACAGTGAAGCTGGAATTGCACTTGTGATCATATAATTTCAAGACACAGCAGCATTACTATTAAAATGTGTTATTGATTCACATACAAACCCACATATACATTCACAAAGCCAGACACATTCCAGATGTAATTGCAATCTCGGGAACAATTTATTTTAAAACAACAAGCCATTTAAACTAAACCTGGGGGTTAACAAAATCTTTAGTTTGTTTTAAAGAGAGAAGAGAAAAGCATCCATGTTCATGTTAAGTTGCTGACACCTAATGGTGGGACTGGGTTCTGTAGATATGTCTATTTTTTTGACTTTACAAAATTGAATTGAAATTTAATACAGTTTATGAATGTTAAAAAAAACTAGACAAAACAATTATCTACAAAAGTTTTATAATTTCAAAAAAATTCACAGTCACAAACCTTGCACTTACAACTTTAATGCTGACATTTTAAAACATTGGTCAACAGATGTACATTTTCTCTCCACAACGCAAAACAATACAATGATATCACCCCCAAATATCATCATTTCTGGAAAGCTAAAAGACCTTAACACTTTTTTTTTTTTTTTTTTTTTAAATTCAGACAGACCTTTCTGGTCACACATACAGGAGTGAGACTCACCAAAATGTGGCCTTTCTGAAGAGCTTTAACTTTCCGTTGGGGCTAGAAAAACAGCATCTTAAGAACCTGTAGCACAACGCAGCTTCCCATTTATAGTCAAGGGAACACTTCCAAATGACAGAGAAGAGACATCCTGCAAATACCCCAAAACAATTTGGTAAAATGAAGTCATCAGTCAGAAGCTTCCCATCAAAAAGTGCAAAGTTTTATATTTCACAGAAATTGTCCAGTGACGACAGGTCACAGCACTTTCTTGGTTAAGCTTATTTATGTACATATCACCTTACTACATAAAAATATCTGATACAGGTTTTGAATGGCAAGAAATCTTCATTTGACTCAACATTGTGTTTCTGGTGTCTGCAATTACAAAGCTCTGAATATTGTATTCCTAAAAAAAATTTCAACTTCAATGTTGTATTTCAACATTTTGTCTTTGTTCCCTTGCAATACATGATGTGAAGGAACCAAAAAAAAGCAAAAACAATACTAACAAAAGTGCTACAGTATTTTATGCAACTACCTCAGTTCATGTTCAGCACTGCAGTGTCTAATACGCACGGAATAAATACCACGTGCAGTTAAAACATTTGTCATACAAAAAGTGCCTAGTGTTTTTTTGCATAGTTCTAAACTAAACTTCATAAACCATTTCCAGTGTATTTTTAAAAACTAACATTTAGGCTAAATACTACGCTGTTACGTAACGCATCAGCTCAGCTGGCTTTACTACACCTTGCTGTAAATTAAACAGACAAAACAACAAAGTGACTCTCCTTTGCTTAGGGAGGTTGTCCTATACCGTTTATAAAGTATACATAGTAAAAAATAATAACTCATAAATGAAACTATTAGGTCAATAAATAGGAAAGACGTGGTAAATATGCAGTATTCCGTGTCCATGTGGAGGGAAAGGAGGTATTCCACAAAAACCGTGGAGCTTTGCGTACAGAATGAGCCCCTGCAGCGGAGCAGTCGCAGAGCTACTCGTGCCGACAGAAAGTCGGAGCCCTCGACAAAGGCGGCATTCTGGCCGAAACCCTAAACCCGTCTACATCCATCAACAGGTCCTATGAGCACTCCAGCTGCAGCATCGCGACGGCAGTTACTTTCTCACCGTTTGCATCACTGCTCCTTCCACGTCACACTGGAGTCTTCACTTAAAATCGGTAGCTTTCATAAACTGAACTTTTAAAGCTGCCCAAGCAGAAAACACCAAACTGTGCCTCATATACAAAGAATTTCCAAATTCTTTTGTACTTTCACAAAGTGACAATGAAAACATCCAAATTGAGGCATGCGACGTCAACCAAAATAAGCCTGATATTTACAAATGAAACGGTGATACTTGCCAGTTGCTTCGACTTTTACAATTTTTGTGTGGTTTGCGCTTATAGTGGCCTGTCACACTCCGAGGCACAACACAGTACAAACAGTCTTTCCAAACCATGCAAGCAGCATAACAAAAGGCACACGTATGCTTTTGACGGGTGATTGTCAGCCCCAGGTGCTCCGCAGCCACGAGAGTCGCACTCTTGAGGGCTCCTGTTCGGCAGCCGAGTCCTTGGGGATTAGAGCAAAGCATAAAATAAATTCAGAAAGAGTAACCAACTGTCAGTAGAGCCCCGACAGTGCAAATCCAGTACAGTGTCACAGATCCAAGCACCGCATACTGCTGCAAGTGTTTCCATGCTGCTAAGAGCATTTTCTTTGTCCTGTGTGGCATCACTCAGGAGGTCATGGACTTCGTATATTTTGCAGGCAATGGGGGAAAGTACATTTCAACTTCCCTGGTCAAGTGCTGTTCCCTTGTTCCTGTTCGAACAGCAGCAACGCCAGCTGGGAGCGAGAGCCCAGGCGCTCCAGGTTGCTCTGGATGCACCGGTGGTAGATGTCCTCACTGAGGCGGGGGTCGCACACCTGGTGCCGGTACCTGTGGCACAACGCAGGTTCTACTGCCCTGAACACGTGCAGGCTGGAGTACTTGACAAACAAGTCGTACATGTCTAGGGACTCCGTGAGCTCCTCTTTCTCCCGCAAATCAGACACCATGCGAGTCCTTGTCGCCATGTAGTCAGAGTTGTAGAAGCAAGATTCGTCAAAGACGTTTCGGTCAAAGTATCCCGAATCCTTGACCAACTCAACTGTTGATGGAGGCTTCTGATTGTGGTAGGCAACATCAGGGTTGTATTCCTGGAAGTGGATTGGGAAGAAGACCTGCCAATTCCTGATAGAGTTCATGCGGCAACGGTTGAGGAACTCAGAGTTGACGTTAATGTTGACGTTGGCAATAAAAAATAAGGTGTCGACGGAATGCTTCTTTGAAATAATGTCCATGATTTTGAGTTGGGCAGGGCCTTCTGTCTTAACACTGATCCACGGGACTTTTACTTTGGAGTACCTTTGCTCGCAGGCGCTGATCTTCATCTTAATGCTTGCAAAAATGTCATTTTTCTGGAGTTCTTGGGCTTCGAAGGGGTTGTAGATGAAGAGGACCGTTAGAACAGTATTGTCTGCCTTTTCAAAGACATTTGTGGCAAACACATCCAGGAACTGATTGACGTGTTCACGGTCGTGATTGGTAACAGGCAGGATTACGTGAACTCTAGTCGCCTCTGTGACATAAGGCATGGGTATGATTTCGATTCGACTTAAAGGCCTCATCAAATGAACCCGCTTGGTGATAGAGAAGGTCTGCCTGTTCCGATTGACCACTTCCACCTGGAGGTCCAGCGTGTACTCCATGCCCCTGGTGGGGTCAAATCGTCTGTAGCCGTTAATAAGCTGCTGCTTCGTCAAGTGCAGGTCAGGCTTGTACTTCTTGTTCAGCTCCCCCATAGCAGTGTTGATTATATCAGCAATATCCATTTTATCGACCCCAGTGAGGTCACATTTTGGTGAGCCATCGGTGCAAGAATACGAGTGGTCTTCAGTGAAATAATCCCATCTCAAAACCTCAAAACGTGTTTTTGGCTCAAAGGGGGGATTTATCCCAATAGGCCACTGGGCACTCCGATTGCCTTCAAAGGCCAATTTACTCACATTCCTTATTTCTGCCTGTTATGAGGGACAAAGAAATTTCTTTGTTAACATTCAGTAAATTAAGGGGAAAATTATAAGAAATGCACGTTATCTACAAAAACAGCAATTATGTGCTATTATGTAGTCAGGACACATTCATCTCAAAACTGCTCTTAAATGCTGAGTTTGTCCCGTCGGGGTATAAGGCCACAACAACCTTTAAGGTCATGAATTAAAGGTATCAACGGGGATATGCTATTGCTCTGCAATAATTTGGATGCCATTTTCCTCAGCCGATGCCAAATGTTGTGAAATTAAAACCACTTTTCTCAGCTATAGCATTCCCTCACAGCAAGGAAGACATGGCGTGTTGAGATGCACAGGAACCGCTAAACACCTATTTTGGGATCAGAAATGGTCTGCGCATAGCAGATCAAGGATGATTCACAACTGCTGGTGAAAATCTCTAATGCAGCAGCAATGCCATTACACTCATGATTTGCTGAGTGGTTACGGAGTGGCAAATTAAGCTGGAGTGAACTACTTGAATGTTTGTTATTACAAACCATTTAAACCGATGGCTTCATTGTTAACATTTTATGAATACTTCACCAGACAAAGACTACAAGTAGAAAATCTCAGTGAGATTCTGACATTTACAAAAGAGAACTCTGAACAACATATTTTAACAAGCTCACCTTAGAGATTGTACTAATTTTAAAAAAGCTGACCAGCACGGTAAGAGTAAATAACATAAAAATGCACAAAACTGAACAAATATTTAATTTTTTCTCCAAAATGCTTAGCAACGCAAATGAATTAATGCAGAATTAAACTCAACACTGCCGTGCTACCTTGTACCACTCATGAACTACAGTACATTTGAAACTTTTTTCCATTATGTTCTAGGTTATGCTGCAGGAATTGCCCCACGCAACGTTAAAGTAAAATCTCACAAAAGTTTGTACACAAAACCATAGTACGTTAAGCAAGGACAACATACTCCTGGCAAGTAAAAGAGATCCCACCTGTAATTTCTCTATTTCACCGTAAGTTCTCTGCAGCTCCATCTCACTGAAGTGCTTGTGCAAGATGTACATCAGTTCAGCATCAGGTACAGGGTGAACAGTGATGACGTTCTTGAAGTGCACACTTTCTTCCTTATTCAGGCCAAAATTTTTGTCCATTTCAAAATGATAATACTGCAAATCCTGAAAAATAAGTAAAAACTTACTACAGCAAGTCTCATACTGCGTATAAGTATTTTATGATGCAGCTCAAAGTCATCTTCAGCTGCAGTAATAACAATCGCTTTATAATAAATTCTTTGCAGCCTTTGAAATAAAATTCCATGAGCTCACCCTGTCAGAATGGCAGTCTCCTCATTTCTGACTATAAAGGTTTTTAAGTCAGGCTTTTCACTTTTCGCTGAAAGTGTGGATAACAAATACACACACTTTGTGAGCCCAAATTAAAATAAATCAGTCGGTTTCCTGTGGTAAATCACCCGAGCCAATTGCCCTGGAGGTTGCTGGCAACGGACTAAGGTATTGAAATACACGAAAGATTAAAACTCTACCAAAACTGGGTTGTGTCGTCCTGGCGAGCTAATTCGGCAAAAATATTTGCCACCTTTTACCAAAATTCCAACTAGGTGATATCACTGCAGCGCCAGGCAGATAAACTGAGGTCCGTAACAAATTAAATGGAACCAAAGGCAGAGCAGAGCTGGATTCAGAGTCACGGTCATCTCCCCATCCAGATTAGCTGTTCCCTTCCACGGTGCAGTCGGCAGCTTAGAGGAGGCCAATTCAGTCCAGTCTGGATAATCGGGGTAATTATGGTGTCACGCAAGTACACACCTAAAGCCAATTCTGTCAACATCACCGACGATGAATCAGTCCCAGAGATGCTCCACACAAATGCCCATTTATCTATTTCAGTCACTTCTTCACACAACATTTTGTCCGTCTCAAAAATGGTGCTTTTTTTTTTTTTTTTTTTTTAATTCTGTCCTCATTGTAAGACTGTATCTGAAAGACAGAATGAAAGAAAACTACTAGATCCAGTTTCATTTTTTTTGCACTTCTGCTACTTTTGTGTCTGTAGTTGAATGTCAGGTATAATATTTAATATAATTGCTGCGCGAATACAAAGGACATCACCTAATCATTGCAATAAATTTTAGAAAGAAAACAGTGAAAAGTGACAAAGAAGGGCCAGGTGGATACATCTCTTCAGTTCTTTACAAAAGCCGGTGATATACATTTATTTTATTTTTTTTTTGTATCTGTGGTTTTTTTGTTTAGTTTAAAGGCACAACAAAGTCCATTGCTGGTTTCAGTCAATTTCTCAGTCCCTCCCAACCAGTATAACCGCCCCCATTCTGAACCAAATAAACTTATTGCCCTGGGTTTTACACTTTAGGAAATAAGGATTTACACAATTAGAAGCTTCTGCAGTTTGTTTCCAGATTGCAACTACTCCAAAAAGGCACAAATATAAACACTCATTTTTACCCCAGACTAAAAAACCCATCTTACCTCATGTGCCTCTACACAGTCAATCTTGGTATGATCACTGATGCACCGCCCAAGCCACTCGTCAGGTCTGACGCTCAAAATGTCATTTTTGCAGACCTCTAGGAAGGGCTTCAGCTGCAGCAGTAAGACACGAGACAGGAGGTATCCAAACCCCCCGTGGCAGTACCTGCCTTTCATTTCCCCACCACTGAGCTTCACCGGGTGGCCCATGTAAAGCTTGCAGTTCATACTCAGGTGGCTGACAAGGGCCTTGAGACGGTCAGCCTGTGTGTACGTGCCATCCTGGACAAAGTAAAACCAATCATATTCTTGAACAAAGTGCTCCAGGACATACTTCATGGTCTGGAACATGTTCCAGATAAGGTGACCTTCACCGTGGGCGACAACAGACATGCCATGAGGCACCCTCCCGGTGTGGCCGCCAGTGAAGAAGACCACGCTATCCAAGTGATGGCTGATGGTGCGGTTCACAGCCACTCCGAGCACATCGATGGAGTACTTGGACGTCAGAACACCCACGAAGAGGCGCTCACGAATCCCCAGCTCAGTGCTGATGTACTGTGGCCTGACAGTGAAAGAAATAACATTATCATCACGCACAGGCAGTTTTCTCATTGAGTCCGATAAGAACACTAACACAACTTAAAGAGCGGGACGTGAAAGTGAGCAATTTAGGCAAAACAACTGGCTCCAAGGCTTGACTGGATTACCCTGTCCTGTGCCACATTGGCCTCCCGTCATCCGGTTGAACATTTTTATGTAAAACGCCAATACTGCTGTTGGAAGGACCGATTCTTAATAAAGCAATTTAAAACAAACTAATGGAAAATAATCATGTATATATTTATGCGCTGCTATAAACAAAACTGGAGAGATAGCAATTGACGGTCCGATCTTTTAGTATCTTCAGTACATTGATTTCATTAAATCCCTAAGATAAACATAAAGATGATGATATTTCCAACAATGTCTACTAAAATACAACACGCACAGAATGAATTGTATTTCGCAGTAAAAGGTCACATGGTCACGAATGGTACAAACGACTAAAACTGTAAGACATTCGTTGCGCCTTTATCCACTGTAATTTGACCTAGCCATGGAACACCTCATTGAGATTTATCTCCTGTGCCACGACACTGGTCCGGCAGGCTTTAGAAACCCTGAGGGCAAGACAGAGTGAAAATTGCCAAAAAAACCACATCCTGGTCTCAATGAGTGTACCACAAACATCCTTCACAGTGTCAGAGAACTGAACACAACACACAGTCGGAGAGAAGCAAAAACCGTGTGGGCCAGATGCAGATTCACATGTCATTGGGCCATTTAATGTCAAAATAATTCACTACAATTAACATGGTAGTTTCAGCAGATTCTCAATAATACAAAAATATCTGGCATAAAAAAATGAATAAAAATACTGAAGACCACCAAGCCTTCAGAGAAACCTTTTACTGGTTTATGATTATCACTGATACAAAAATATTTTAAAAATTATTTCCTGACATATACTCCAAAAGATTTTAACGTATCAACAGCTCACAGTCAATATACTTGCGTATCTTTATGTTCTTGGTTCTTATATTAGATTCTAAATGTGCGTTAGCAGGTAAAGCCAGGGCCTTGCAGCTCCTGGGCTGCTTGCTGGCGCCAGGGTCCAGGCCAAAGTGTACAGAGTCAGCAGGCTGTTCCCATATTTGCACCCTGCATACGTTTCCTTCCTTCCATCCGTGGTATTAACCATGAAATAGCAAAGACTGTGATATTTTCTCTCCTTCAATTATATGATGAAGACTTCAATATACATCCAATTTTAAAGTGCGTTTTTTACCCCCCCCCCCCATTAGTTCACATTCATTTTCTTCAGAATTTCCCATTAGTTTTGGTTAGCAGATAGTTTCAGATTGTTTGGGCTAGCAAAGGCATAAAAGGTATCCAGCATACCACTTCCTAAAATTAAACCAAACAAAGCCGGTGCAGTACATCAGTTTCAAAAGGACCTTCCATTGTGATTTTAGGCAGAATGGACTAATACTTAAATGCCTTTGCCAAGAATGTTATTATATGGTGCTTGTTGGTTGCATGTTCAAACTCTGGAGTTAAGAAAGAGTGGACAAATTTAAACTTTCATTTTTAACCACAATTCAGCTGACGCCTTTGTCCCAGGTGACTTACAATATTAAAATATTAACTCCATAATGATTTACTCATTTTTACAGAATTCAGGAAAAGTTTCTTGGTGCTGAGTAGTACATCACAGGCAGAGATTAGAGCTCAAAGCTGTCAGTTGACAAAGCCAGGGCCCAAAACCACTATACCACCTGCTGGCCCACAATTTGTTCTGACATTATTCACACTATCCTTTTCTTTACTAATACTGACTGTTCAACATTTATTAAAAACATAAGGATATAACCAAGCCAAGATAAATAGTAGTTCTCAACAAGTAAGTTGAAAAGTATGCAAATCAAAAGAGTTGCCTGTCTCAGAATGGGACCACTTCACCTAAACATCAGGTCTTCACCTTACGCTCAACTGAGTCACAAAGGTTAAGATAAATTTTTTCAGTTTATTTCAAACTGTTTTTTTTTTTTTTAATCTTAGTTATAACCTAATTTCAAGTTAAAAATAAAGCGATAGTGATATTCCCTCCAAGAAGTCCAGGGTAGGCACTGAAACACTGAGACCCAACAGAAGATAAAAAAAGAAAAAGAAAGGCTTAGAGGGAATTTTTAATTCACTACAGCTTTACTTTTTTTTAAAAAAAAAAAATCAAAAGTTAAGCTGTGAATAACAGGAGGGATGTCTGTATTCTTCAAGCTTTTACTGATTTCGACTTTAACTGGACTTATGAACGAATCCAGTTACGGTCAGTCTTCTGGTCCCAGGTGTGTTCGTAGGTAGAGGAGCTTACCTACAGCTCTGAGATGATATGCCGCACTTTGGCGAGAAGATACACACGTGTTTGTCAAACAAATCCTCGGCCTTCTTTCCCTCCTTATTCCCTGACGGATCTGACAAACATCTGAACCACCTCTGTAAACAGGGGTGTCATTCGGGTGAAAGTTAACTTACACCTTTCACAGTGTTCTTTCCAGCGGACAAAACTCCCAAAAACCTATTTATTAAACTCTGCAGCCCCGTTGTCGAATGTAGAATAAGGCTTAGCAAACATTCCGTTAAGATTAAAAGATCTGGTTAATATTTCAGAGCCTTGTTACCACCCCCGTCCAGTCAATATTAATAACTTTAGACGCCTGAGCTGACGTCACTCGCCACTTCGCTTTAACCGCCTGCTCCACTTTGCAAGTGTCGCTGGAAAAGTTTTTCTGTTGTGCCTTTTTAAAAATAATAATAATAATAATAATAATAATAATAATAATAAAATGAAATAAAAAATGTTTCGACACAGCGAACAGTGATGAAGTTAGCCAGTTTCACCGTGAACACGGGAGTGCTGTCCGGGTCTCCCGCCGCTACAGCTTCGCCTCAGATGCTGCGGGTCCCGCCACCTCCCTCAGCTCGGCCAAGTGACCGAAACTACTTTTTCCCCCCCAAAAACGTTCAACGGGGCTTCCGCGCCGCTTCTTACCGGTAAAGTTTCCTGGCCGGACTCTGCTTCCCGGGTTTGTAGGTCACAATCCTGGCCACGAAGTCGTCCGCCGTCTCGCCCAGGTCCGCGTTGCTCAGCGCGGAGATGGAGTTGGGCATTCGGGCCCCCTTCTGCGCGCCCCCCTGCGCGAGCGTGAGCGCGCGGCCGCCGGCGCACGGCTCCCCCACCCAGGCGACGCTGAGCAGACTCAAGGTAAAGCCCAGAGAAATTCCCACCGCCACCGGCCCCAAAGACCGCAGCAGGGAGACGAAAGCTGTGAGTTTCATGGTCGCTCCCCGGCCTCTGCAGAAGGAGAAGCTGTGGAGCTGCAGCGGGTGAGGGCGCCTCGCGGACGTGCGTTACTCCCTCGGCTTCATGTTAACATTGTTACGTGTCAGTGGCGCCGACTCCGCCCACTTAGAATGTTAACTTAAAAGACAACGGAGCTGCGACTGAGGCACAGCGCGCTACGCGCTCGCTGCCGACGAGGCACCGCGCTGTGTCGCCGGGGAGTCTAACGCTGTGTCGCCTTTTTCATGCGCTGCGCGGCTGAAATTCTTCACCAAGATGAAAACGTCTCCATCCAGACGATGTTCTGTGTAGTTGCGTCTGTAACTCGTCACCCACGTCATGTCTCGCCCCAGTAGCCAATAGTCTCTTCCCTGAGCCGCGTTCTGCATTTTCATTGGTGTTCGCTTTAGAGAGGCGGGGGTTTGTGTGGCTCCGCGCCTTTGATGAGCCGCTGTGGTATAAAAAGGTAATTCAATGAAGAAGTACAGTATTCAAAATTTAAATTTAATTTAATTTAAAGCAAAATTTAATCAAATACTTTTAGCAGCCCTAATTTCATATTTCGAGAGGCCACTGTGCAGTTTAGTTATGTAACGAAATACATTTAAATAATTACATTTCAAATGTTAAAATAATGGTGTTTTAAGCCAGACAAAAAAATGAACATATGTTAGCATGGCTACTTTTTTCCTCCCCTCGAATGTTTCCCATGCAAATTAAGTTAATATAAATCTGTTTGGCAAGTCATTCAGTCATTCCTGTATGTTTCAGCAGCTGCTTTGTTTCCAGTGAGATCTCATCTCATCTTACAGTCATGTTCCCTATTTCAGAACTACCCTCATTCTAGGTCCCTATGTATGGAATATTCTTCCAGTCTATTTGAAATCATATACATCTACTTCAAGGAATTGCATAAGTATCTTATGGAATGGCATAAATCATCTCTGTATCCATAAAGCTCAGTTTCTGTTTGTTTGTCTGTTTGTTTGTTTTAATGCACGGCGTTGTTTTTCAAGCTAGAGACATAAAATTTGGTACACGGCTAATTCTCACCCTAACTGGGGTTTTTTTGTAGTCAAAAACACACACAAACACAAACACACCGAGAAACAGCGGTACACACATTAGGGGCATAAGCCTCCAGGCAGATGCCAGCTAATTCATTAAAATTAGGATAAACAAGCAAGCCAGTTGACATGTACACACACACACACACACAAAAACACTGCAAACATTAGTAGTTTGTTCCTCCATGCAGTTCCCAGGTAATTCATCAGAATGAGGGAAAATGGGACAGTTAACACACGTGCATAAACACATATCAGGGAAAGGTGACAGGGTGGGGGGGGCTACTAGAGGGTAGAACCATAACTGTGAGGGATGAGGTGGTGGTGGTGGTGCTTTCCACTTTTTGACCCAGGCAGTGTCAGGTTACTCAACTAGTTATATAGCTGTTTGAGAATTGCTCATGTAATTTTCACTGTCATCTGAGTTGAGGTCCTACTATAAGCCTGTTTTTTGAACTTCCCATCACATTCTCTTTGTTCTTTTGTAATATAATTCCCATGTGTTCTCCATTTTACAAATAGATAGATAGATAAATAAGCTCAAAAACTCAAAAAAGTCCAGTTTTAAGCTATGTCACAAAATTCAAATTACCGAAGTGGAGAAAAGCAGACACCAGTGCAGGCTGCTGAAATTTGTGCGGATTTGCTTCTCCAACCAGCCAAACACTGCCATCTGGAATCAAGAAACTCCTTCTCATGCTGTGCATGTGCACGTCAAAGTGATACCTATGATTAGACACCATTCACCACGAGCTTTCCCCACTTTTCTACTTCTAACGGATCAATACACAATTTCCTTTTTGCCCATATTGCAAATGGCACTTGTAATACTTTCTTGTAAATTTGAATGAACTTTTGTGAAATAAAACTAGATGATCTTATTGATTAATGTGGAAAAATACTGCAGATTATTGCAAGCAACTCAGTTTCACTGAACTGAGTGTTCAAACTGTTCAAAGTTTAAAAAAGATTAACTCATACAATCATTATGGCACTATTCCCATATAATGTACTATAAGCTCATTTTATGTTACTCTGGTTACGTCGCCAAAGACTTTATGTGAAGATGAGTTCCGCACAGGAAATATTCCTCCATAATGTGCATTTCACGTTTTATCAGACTAACTCATCCCCATTACCTGTCACACTCATTTCATAATATGAAATATGACGGTACAGATACAATGAAACAATTAGGGATCTTGCCCTTCTCTGGGGGGGTCAGAGATCTGGCCTTGGGTACTTGGGGGCAGGTGTGAAAATAAAACTTAAATAGAACACGAGAAATATTGAAATATCAGTGAACCGGTCTCGGATTTGAGAGCAAATCTGATTTGCACAGCTGAAACAGTGACCGATCCGATATAGCTGAAGAGCTCGTGCCCATGACCTGGTGCTGGTGGTTGCTGTCCTTCAAATCCCATTTCAAAGGTAGCTACAAATACGTTCAGCCTTGTATAACCGGCCTTGTGGAAGGCACTGAGATTTCAGCAGTATGTCAGGTTACTGAGGGTATACTGGAAGGTAGCTATTCAGAAACTACGAAACAGAACCTTTTCTAGTTGTTCAAAGGCCCATTCACTCAGGCACATAAGCAAGCATTATAAAGGACAGAGACGCTGTATCTCCAACAGACACTTAAACTGGATGAATGGTTCTTATTATGCCTCCTTTGAGCATGGATTAAAAGATCAAGGAAATGAGGGCCCTGGGGTGACGTAGCATGCAATCTTCCTTGACTGCACCTCCGCCCCCAGCACCACCGTAACTCTTTACAGTTCCAGACCTGACAAGGGCCAGAGTGCCGCTGGAGTCTTCTAGAACAGAAAGCAGACGTTCTGTAAACACTGTCCACTTTCTCGCGGGGAGACTACCTCGGAAAAGAAAACGACGTGGGCCGCGGTGATACTTTAGGTCCGACAGAATGAGCAGCCACTAAAGTTGCTCCCCTTTGTATTCATGCGAACGTGACGTGGGACATGACAGCATCACACTTAACACAGCTGCCGTCTTAAATCACAGCCTGTTCCCTGCTTGGTTTGTTGTTGTTGTTATTTTTTTTTGTGGCTTATAAATTTTACATGCAACGCAACATGGAGAGGAAAACATTTTCCAGCTATGAACTGCCACAAGAGGACACTATTTACCACTTTTATGATGCTTTTACCCCCAGTAATTTATATATTACTCATTCAGTTAGCTGCCACTATTCTGCAAAGCCTCCTACAGTGTGGGATTGTATAGAGCGACTTACAGTTATTTACCCATCATGCAGCAGGGTATTTACTTCTGAACCACCTGAGGGTAAGTACCTTGCTCAAGGGTACTATAGTATGAAAGGGGATCAAACCTGGCTCCTTTAACCGAGAGCCAACAGCTTGAACCGCGATGCTGCCTGCTGGTCTTACTAAGATCAATTTTGGGAAATTATGTTTAAAAAGTTTGCAATAACAGTAGTCACACTGAACAGAACTTGCTAAATCTAACTTTAAGTGCTGCTGCAGTTTCAGTTACCCATCGGCGTCCAGGATCCAGTTTGGGCCGGCAGTAGCTCTGGACCGGGGTACAGAAGAAAAAAAAAAGAAAACACTTGCTTGGTATTAAGAAATTACTAATTTGTCTAAAACAGGTCTGTGCAGAAGAAGCAATGCAGACATTAAATCATGTGTGCTGTGATTTAAAAAAGAAGAAGCTTAAATTATGAAAAGCTTCCCTTTCATAAACAGTATGTACTGTATTAAAAAAGCACTTTTTTTGGTTACCCTGTCTGTTCCCTTTAACAGCGCATCAAAAAACACGCTGTGTATTTGCAGTGTTTGGATGGCTGGTGATTAATGGGGACAGCAGATACTACTGTGTTTAGCACTGTTCCCTTGTGATTTGAAATTCTTGTTTCCAGGTCCCTGCCCCCTGTTGCAGTACCCCCGCACTTACCCTGAATTGCTCCAGTAAAATGCTCCGCTGTATTAATCGGCACGTCAATGCAAAAATGCTTATTTAACACTGTGCTGCGAGTTGCCCCAGACAAACATTAACACGTACTGGCGTCCTGCCACCCTGTTGTTCCCAGGCCGCCACACACTGATCGTGGCAGCATGTCAGTGACCCGCTGAGTTGAGATGTTAATGGAAATGGGCCTACAGCTTATTACCAAGAAATTCAAGATCACTTTCATATCCTTTATTGAAACTGGAAGGCAAGCATGTCTTTCTACTGGGAAAAAAAATCTCAGAACTTTATACATGTGTCATAAGACAAACAACAAAGTATTTTCTAATGACATGAATTAGTGCGTGAAATAGATGCAACTACAAATATGTTATATGTTGATCACAGTAGTGGTTGGAGCATATTAAAGCCAGTGGGGGGGGGGGTCGTATGTGGGTCAGGGCTTTCCGAAGCTCACCCCCCCTCCACAGATGTGTTGGCAGGCAGCACTACAGCGCTTGGCTCAGGTCCTCCACTTCTCCACCTATTATGTGCTCCTACATGTCTCCTCGCTTTGCATGATGCACACTTCCACCTCTGGAAAGTAAATGACATATGTACACAGCACGAGGACACACACACACACACACACATGCTCCCACTTGGCTGTCCAATAAGGACTTACCCCCACCATCCCATGTCTGTCCAGCAGAAGCTTTCTCCCAACTTTTTTTCCCAAACCTTTTCCCCCAGGGATTCACAAAAAATAATTGTCTGCAAGAATAAATTAACATCTTAGCCGAAGGCAACAATCAAACAACTATCATTTCTTCCTCCGCATTTAACTTATTAAATAATTCTTTTGTGCTCTCTTCAAAAGCGCAAGTTAATCAAATCATTGCATGTAAAGACTTTTTTCTGAAATGGAGTCTGACCTCAGTGAAACTGACACCTTGACTAATAAGGTTCTCTATGGTCAGAAACCTGGACAGTTAAAAATAATGTGGTCACAAAGCAGACCTATCAGGTGTCTACTGGGATTCGTTGTTTTTGTGCTCTTTGGCAACGCATGGCTTTCCTTTTGTACATTCTGTTCGTTTTCCAAACTGTCAGAGTAAACTGTTTTGCTAACTGTCCCTAGAGCCTCTGTGTAAAAGACAGTGTCTTTATGCAGGTCCTTCCTCATTCTTTGAATATAAAATCAAATTTTCTTTGGAAACGAGCACCTGTCAAAAACTCAGGTTTCTCTAGATCCTGTGTTGAGCAATTGGAGCAGTTTATACTCGTAAATGTTGACGTTTCCACATCGCAGTGGGGTCAGTGTGCAGTCTAGTTATTATTCAGAAGGGCAAGTTTGCAAGAAGGCACCTTGCATGGGACGCTTTAGTAAGGCAGGCGTGTTAACATAGTTGCGTTACCTCACCTGGGCTGTGCAATTGGACATGGGTTCAAATCCAGGCCACGTTTTGTTTCCGGTTTCTTCCGCAGACCAAAGACGCGTTTGTAAAGCTGCTTGTCATGTGCGTTACACTGCTCTGCTGCACAGATGGATGAACGATTGTAAAGAGTTCAGTGTAGCACATCTAATGTCCGTAACTCACCTTGGAAAAAGGTGTCGACTAAATACTCCCTATATGATAGCCGTAGAAAAGCATCAGAGAAATGAATAAACGCATATGTATTCATTGCAAGTGCATCAGTTAAAGGGTCCACAGTGTAAAATGCATCTGTCCACCCATCCGTTCATCTGTCCCTTGCCAAAGACTGCATACTCAGTGTAGGGTTGCGGTGGTCCAGAGCCTATCCTGGAAACACAGGACATGACGAGGGTGCGTCCTGGCCTAGACAACCGGTCCACTGCAGTACGAGTAACTTGCATCATAAGAATGAGTTTGCAGATTTGTGAGCCTGGCTGACATCTGGAGCAGAGCAGATGCAGCAGCAATTCAGGCAGGAAGCTGGAACCTCGCCGCCAGGCCCTTCCAGTGACTGAGGACGCGGTGTGGAGAGCTGGGCCAGGCGTGCTCGAGCATGCAGCCGCAGCGGGCCTGCCAAGCGTGACTGGGGGCAGAGGGCACCACATTCACCCTCCTTTTATTAAATGTCAAAACCTGAAAGTACGGTCAATTAGGTGGTCTCTGGCCTTCCTCCTCCAACCATTTTCTTTTTATACCGGGAACTTCTCCCTAAGATGGTATAAGCTGCGGTGGAGAGGGGATCGGGACGGGGGGGGGGGTGCTGATAGATTCGGAGTTTGGCATTAACATGACTAAGTTTCATCCCAAGCTGCACTGTACGGATAAATATAATCTCTTCTTTGTAAGGGCTGTTTCTAGCGAGCCGACATTTGCAGTTTGGAACAACAGCTTTTTTGTACTGCTAGACTGTGGGATTTGGGGTGGCTTCATATTGTGAAATAATAGTAAAATGATGAATATCAGAGTGGGCTCTCTCACTGCGAGCTTGGAAATATTTCACAGAATTAAAACAATGGATGTCTGCTGCCGGACCGGCCATTCCGCCTGTTGCCCCGAACTCGAAACGAAAGGCAAGAAAACCACCCGGTTGGTTTTGCCCGCAAGCCAAGTGAAAAAGCGGCACACAGCTTCATAGCCGAGAGGAATTGGAAGTAATTAAAGTTTTATGACTTTTTTTTTTAATGAGCCCCCGCTAAACTCTCGGCTCGGACTGAAGTCAAACCCACACGATTTAGCCCCTGGTTTGTTTGCTCAGTTGGAGACGTCGCGTTGTTTTTGTTTTTTTTAAAGGTGAGGATTGTGGGAAGAGCAAGAAACAATAATTGAAATGTTGCACAAGGCAAAAGTCAAGCGAAGCAATAAATTCTTTGCCTCACAGTGTCTGAGTGATGAAGGTGACTTAAGGATCTAAAGTGCAGATGTCATAAATAGTTGTTATTTATTCGTTTAGCTAATCCATTCTCTGTTTGGTGTGAGTAAGACAGGACTTATTTATCCAGTTCCAGGCATTTTTATTGGAGCAACTCGGGACAGGTTCCTTGCTCAGGTGTACCGCAGCGAGAACTGGGATTCGGTGTTGACTTGTACTCCTCTCTGTTTACATTGCTTCCCATATTATTACAAAACGCATGGTGACAGATGGGTGTTCCAAATAAATCAGGACACCCCAGTCGGCGCAATCCCTCCCCCCCATCTTCCCAGAACAGTTCTTGCACAGTCCTGGGTTTGATGCATCATCTTTATGGACGCGCTGCCTGCCGTGATCGACAACAAAACTTAAAGTGAGATTTCACTGTATCAAGGGACCCAGCGGCTTTCTTACCCACAATAGTTTATCCGCAAAGTACATCATGGATTAGTATTTAGAAAATTATGTTAAGAATATGTCCGTAAAATAGCTTTCTGTTGAATAGTAACATATGAAATATACAGTTGTGGACAAAAACGTCTCCCTCCAACTTTTAACCTTTAATCCCTTATTAGTAAAGTAGTATTCGTGCAGAAAATGATGGGAAACTGCTATATAGGACGCCAATTCTTCCTTTTTGGAGACTAAATGCTGATTTTCAATGTAAAATCTGCACTGATAGTGTCATATAGTCTAAACTGCCCTCTGTATTTGTAAATCAGGGAAACATAAAGACATAAACGAGCTTTAAATGGAAACTGCATTTAATGCAGGAACAGGTTCCCTCTGTGTAGAAAATCACCCAAGATGCTTAGCGTTGTCATACATAGATTTTCTACACTAGGGGGCAGTATTTAGCTAGAAACAAAAGCAAAGCCAGGTCGTGAATTGACGGCCATTTACACTTCTGAAGGGAATGCATTGTGATAAATCTGAAGACAGGGAGAATAAATACAATCCCGACGCTTGTTTTCCCAACCATGTCGCACAAATTGTGGGAAATTTCTTTTAAAGACGATAATGGGTGAATGTATGACCAAATGACTCATTTGTACAATTAAAATCACTCGCTGCTGAATAAGTTTTTCCATGGGTGCTTGTTTGTGTAAGAGAAGTTCAGCGAACCGCAGTCGGTAACAGAAGAACTAATTGTGTCCGTTTAGTTGGACTGTGACTATTTGCCAATAATTCTCTTGCTGCCTTTTCGGTGTGGATCAGTGAGTTTCACAAACGCCACAATATCTGCTTCCTGCACAGTTTGTTATATATGCCATCAAACTGACATAAATAAACAATAAACACTCATTTACTCATTTGGGGAAGGAATCAGTGCCCATTGTACAGCAGCCATTGTTCAGTAAGGACCTTCTGTCACCGACACTTGGCTGGCACCTCCGCAGCGGGACGTCGGTCAAGCAGAAGTATGACAAGGGCCAAAAGGGCAGCCCTGGGACGCTAGGTCACAAAGACTCATGGGAAAACAGACAAAGAGTGGGTCCCTCTCTGACGGAACGCAACGGGAGACGTCGCTGACAGGACCACACCTACCGTGATAAAGCACCGTGCAGCGATGATGTTATTGCACGCCGCTCAATCTGACGCACTTGGTGGATGCGACCGCTTCTGGGATTAATTACGTTCCCCATAACCTGGCCAGGACAGCCAAAGCCGAGGGTCTGACGTCATGCTTAGCTTTAAAAAAAAAATAAATTAAAAAAAAAAAAATATATATATATATATATATATATGCGTGTGTGTATGTATGTATATAAATAAATAAAATCTCTGAACGCGCTTTACGGCCAGAGCACGTAATCTGTACTGGGAAGTGTATTCCTTTTGAGGAAGCATGCGGTCTGGACTCCGCGAAAGGTCACCGCTGGACCGAGTTGTTTCTGAGGGCAGAACACAAACAGGGGAACAAAGAAACAGCAGTCTTGTGAGCGTCAGGGCTGATAAGGCCTGATTTGGCACAATGCAAAAAAACACAAGATAGTGTGTGCTCCTTTGGCCGGACATTGTTCATTCATGGGCAAGTCCCTCTTGCAGCTCTCACAACCGCTGAGGCCCTCCAGACTCCCCAGTGATGAGTATTAGGCTACTAATACTACTTCATTTTCTACAAAAATCTGTTTCGTGCCTCGCAGCTCGGCCCTGTGTCATTTTGTATATATAAAACAATAATTAGATATGAAAACATATAAAAGGCCGGGGCAGGACTGAAATTTTATAGTAAGACGCCTCTGCCAGCTGTTGAACAATTTTTGTGAACTCGACTTCTCATAGGGATTCCGAAAATGTCTGTGGTTTGTGTAAAAGCTACTATGGCATATAAAAGTTTTGTTTTTTTATTATGTTTATAATTAGTTTTTTCTTTCATTTTTCTCTTAGCCCTGTGGAGGGCATCTCGGTTCCGTACCCCAGAATGCGCGTTGCGGGTTAAGATGACCTGTAGCTTTATTATTGTTCACAATAGTAAAAATGGCAAAAATTTTACGCACAGCTCTGAAGAAGGAGAAAGGATACATTTGCAGCCGCCACTTTGAAACAAAAACAGGTTGTTTTTGTCCCATGCTGTGCACTGCAGAAATGTTTAAAAAGTATGCTTTTCTAATAAACTGTAGATAGGAAAAAAAATCTCTGCAGGGAACAAAAAAAACACCATTTTTGGAATTTCTGGGTTTTGAAATACTCTAAATTATAACACCTGGAGCAGCTGCCTCATGGTGAGGGAATTTCTTCACCTGAGTTATACATTCTAGGGATAAAATCTGCATTTTTTGACAGTCTGCTTGGCACTGGTACAGCATAAAAGCATCTCTAAAAAACATAAATAAATGTGGCTTAGATTTTAATTCATGTGTCCTGTACAAAAAGCACTGCATAAACACACACACACACACACACATTTGTGACTGGGTTTCTGGCTGTTGCAGAGGAGAGCGCCTGGAGAACATGCAGATATGGCGATGGATTTGGCATGAAGGAGAACAAGCGTTCGCTCTGGCAGATCAGCTCAGAGACCGAAGGTCCCGACCGGCGGGGAAGCGAGCGCGAAGGACACAGACTGGAGGTTGGTGGGCCTGTTGGGGCGGGGGGGGGGCTTTGGCCTCTACGAGGGGCTCTGACACTGTGTCGGGTACTCAGGAACCTTCTGAAGGCAGTTCCCAGGATCGCTCAGCCAAGACCCCAGGCTCAACACCCCGCTGTACTTTGAAATGGGATCTTTATTGTCCGTAAAGTTGAAGCCAAGTATGAAAAATCACTCCTCCCTAAAAAAACACACACGCACGCATCCATTCGCGCGCTCGCACACACACGCGAGCGAGACGCTCGCAGATGTGTGTATTTATTAAAAACAGAGGGTCTCCAATTAAACCTGAGTCAAGGCTAGTTCAATCGAGATAAGAGAAAGCTTCATGTCTAATGAAGAAAGCTTTTCAAATCGTTTTTACCAACAGGACGATGTCGCAATTCTCTTCACCGACTAAAATCACTTCACGTTGACTCAATTGTCCAAAATGTCACTTTGGCCCAGGAAAACTTCCATGTGCGAATGCAAAATGACATCCTGACAAACAGCACGCGAAAATATCCTGTAAACATGAGCAAAAAACTTTTGTTTATTGACGTGTCGTTTTCACTGATGCCACTGATGCAAGATGTTGTCTCAGCAGAACATGTTCCCCTATTTGTTGAGCTGTAATAAAATTGGCTCTCAAATGAGGCTACAGGGAGCGTAGCGTCTACAACCCACGTCTCACAGTGCAAGTGCTGGCGTTCGGGTTACGCGAACGTGTCCTTAAGCCACATACTTACCCCCAGCGGGTGATTTAAAAGTGACTCGATGCTGGTAAACCTTTGCAAGCAGCTGAGTGTAAAAATCCACTCTGGGCCTTGACTGAATAACGGCAAATATAAAAGTTGTGCGTGGACAGAACTCACATTTGAAGCCAGAAAACAGCAAATGGTGACTCTTGTGACTGTGGGAGGGCGCGCCGTCCTTACTCACGTGACCCGAGGAGTGGATCGAGGTTCCGTGCACACGCGAAATATTCCGGTGGCAAGATTTATCTTCACCTCCGAGCGAAAATCGATCGGTCGAGCCGCTGCCACCGCGACACACCTGCGGCTGAGACAAAACTCTTCCGTATTTTCGCTTTGAAGCTGGAGGGAAAACAAAGGGGACGTCGGGGGGGGGGGGGGGGCAA
>UFQX01001261.1:26877-40985 GCA_900497675.1 Arapaima gigas | reverse complement strand
GGGGGGGGGGGGGGGGGTCGAATCAAAGAGTCCGGCCTGCGAGATAGCAGATAAATGACTCAACTGATCTCTCTGTTTGGAGGTATCAAAGGGAAGGAGATGAAAAATATCCGCACGACAAGCATCAGCGAAATTACATATTTGCTCCGTGCCCGATTGTGATTGATACCCTCATTGTCCCGGGACGCGACGGTAAATCTTTCTGAAGTCTGTGTAAGTGGGTTTGGATCTGCATTACTGCCCATTTATAATGACTCTGCCCACTTTAAAGCTCTTTCCTTTGGGGTTGGGAGGGGGAGCCTCTTGTCTGCGGGGCATGTTCAAAATTCAATGAAATATTGCAAATATTCCAAGATTCGACAAACACCGACAGTGAAGTTTTACATTTATATACACATCCCAGCGACGTCTTGAAAACGGTGCGGCGAAACTGGCGGTAAGTAGTCGATCTGTTGGCCAGCGTGGATATTTAGTGACGGGCGAAGTGTGCGGTGTGTGATTTAGTCAGAACGCTGGCAGTGTGTGTCAGCGCGGTAAATCAAGGGTGTCCTGCTTGCAGAGTGGTGGGCTAAGTTGCAGTGTTGTACCACGGTAAAGGGGAATGCTGGACTCGCCCTGCTGCTGGCTCTCTGGGATACCCGTGAGCCCCCACTGAGGACTGATCTTCTATTACCTGCCGTTCCTAAACGGGCCATTTCATCTCCTCATGTATTTTTCCAGCGAAAGTCACGCATGTGTTGCCTTGATGGGGTCCTGGAGGTCCGCAGTGTGACGCTGTCTGAACAGCAGTGTGTCTTTCATGTGCCACCCGGGCGTGTTTGCACAGTGCACCTTCCCACATGNTTTGCCGCATTAATGGTGTGTTTCTCCTCCACACAGACATTTCACCCCCCCCCCCCCCCCCCCCCCCCCCGCAAAAAAAGCGGTATTTGGCGGAGCGTCGTGATTTATGACATATTATTAGTTTTGCAAGTTTTTGCTTATCAGTCTTGTCACCGTGAACGTTTGTTGCCATTAATGTTGAGGGAAATATTTGGAAATGCAGAGGGAGGAACAAGCCTCGGCAGTGGCAGTTGACGTGAACAGCGATCGCGATTTTTCACCGGCGCTTTGTTTGCAAAAGTTTCTAAGTGTGTATGGTGGAGGTCCACAGTGAACACCTGAGCTGAGCTCATGGCGCCCCGCCGAGCTGCTCTTTCTTTACTGTAAATACTGTACACAACTTGTGATCTCTCTCTCTCTCTCTCTCTCTCTCTCTCTCTCTCTCTCTCTCTCTCTCTTTCCGTTTCACCGAGTTTTAAAACCCTCTCGGCTCCATCCACCAACTATTCAACTTTGCGAAGTGACACAGAAGGACTTCTTCTTGGCCAGCAGCAGCGACACACGCCCTGCGGGTTATGAGAACATCCCTGAAGGAACAGAACGCGCTCGAACACATACGTGGCAAAACGAAGCTGCCTGAGTTGTGCGGGACCGCGCGGGAGATGATGTCCCAGACGCCCACCTGCAGCCGGGTCCACGCGGAGCCATGCGTGGTCGGAGGGACAGCGCCGCGCACTTGCGGTTTCGTTTGCGATCGCGCGTGAACTCCGCAAATCTTGCGCAGCTCGGGTTCTTTTCACCATGCGTGGACCCCCTGGCCTCACTGACGCGTGACTGCTGCCCACCCCTCCACCCCTTAGTCGGGGTGCGGGACCCACGCGTGGCCACATCTGGGCTCTTTCTGCTGGGACCTTCGCGCTGACCACATCACGACCTGCCGGTGGTGCGAGACCTCCTTTCACCGCGGGCGCGCGTGCGTGTGCGTGTGCGTGTGTGTGTGTGTGTGTGTGTGTGTGGCACGCGCACGGACCCCTCGCCTCGGGGACGTCTCCCTGGACCCCGTCGGCATGACTGAGGAGGAGCACCTCCACGCACTTCTGGGAAGGTGCTGAAGATGCAGGACGTCCCCTGAGACCCCCCGCGGAGTCCACGGCGCTCCGCTTACCGCTGCCTTCAGCATCACCGTAGTCATCATCGTTATTGTACTTTATTTTCCCACGGAATACACCCCCCACAATGATCCCCGTGTCCCGAACTCAGCTCGCCCTCTTCTTCATCCTTCTCTGCCCGGTCAACATCATCGGCTTGTGGTGGTAAGTGACCGGACCGCGAGCGCGGCTTCAACACGACTCATTCCAGAACCAGCACGAATCTGCGAGTCCACAGTAGTACCGACAGCGACCCTCATAACCGCACTTTTATTCCGCCTCTGCAGTGACGTGGTCGTCAAATAACACGGGGTCTCTTGTATTTATGTGCTTCGCTCCTCCGTTTATTTCAGTGCGTTAATATTATATTGTGTGGCGGCGCTGCTTTACGGACAAGTTCTGCTGGATTCCAGCGGACTTCTGCCCTTACCGCTGAACCCCTGGCAAGAGTGCAACTACAGCGATGTATTTTGATGAAATACATGGAATAAAACGCGAATCTCCGCGGTACGAGCGCATGTTCAAAATTGGACTTTGAGAATCTTGCCCTTGTTTTACCTTCACGCAGAACTTGTCGGACTGTCGTGGCTTCACTGTAAGATTTCCGTGAGATTTTTCTCTTTTTCTGCCCATTTTAATGACCCTTGACAGAGAAATACAAACCAAGGCATCCTTGTACGTGTCTTTATTGTATCACTGTATATATTTATGTATTTATCAGGATTCGGTGAGCAGATCTGAGAAGCTTGCTGCCTGCCACGGTTTTCCAAGAGTTAAGTTATAGCCTGTAGTAAGGACTGCGAGGTAGGAGGGGGTCACAGTTGGAATTTTTGTGGACCTTGAGGCAACAGATATGTCATCATAAAACAATTCTCATTTCATCCTGCTGTAATGTGTTACTTTTTTCTTTCTCTCTCTCTCGTTCGCTCCCCCCCACCCCACCCCACCGCTTCTTCATGTAATGAGACAACAGACAGCAATAAGACATTTTTCAGTGGGTAAAATCATCAGGGTAATGATGTAGTGCTGGTACAAGTGTTTCCAAGACGATCCCCTCGCGGTCAAGGTCAGTGTGTGATGTTTGCTAAACCCCGAATTCCTCTTTTAGTGGAGGAAAATCTCCGTGCCTTTGTGTGCACCTGGGGGTCCCGCACAATCCGAAGGGCCGGGATGCTTTCATCGAGGGGCTGCCCGAGGTCACGGACTCCCCGCCGCCACGGTACCCCTTTAGGGAAATCCGTTGTCCCGCGTCCATTGAGTTTAAGTCCCGGGGTCAGGGCAGTTTTTCGGAGGAGCGCCTGGGAGGAGATCCGAACTCCCGCAGGGTGAGGTTTCGGGACAGCTCACCCCCTCCACATACGCACAGCGTCTGCGTCCAGTGGGCTGGCATCTGTCCAGGAGCGTGCTCCCCAGATGTGCACCCCCACCCGCAAGCACTTCCCTGACACCCAAGCATGCTTTTGTCCATCGTCGCTCCCAGCTACGCAACCTGCCCAGGGATCCCTTCATTGCGACTCTTTATCTCTCTCGCACACCCCCCCCCCCCGAATTTGCCTGTGAGACTTTTGTTTTGGGGGGTGGTGTGGTTTTTTTTTTCCCCTCTCAATCAAAGAACAGGCCAGAGGGGATGCGATCAGAGCAAAAGTTAAAGCAGCCTGCCCCCCGGGTCCCGCTCCCGCTGTGTGCTGTGATTCTCCAGCTCTGCGTTCTGCTGATGTTGCGAGCGCCGGTGTCCCCGCCGTATCCCCATTCCCCTGCAGCCCCTTGTCACCTCCCCCATCCCCGCTATCTCTGTTTATGTGGAGGCGAACATGTGAAGAACGGCGGTGAAGCGCCGGTGCCGAGCCGTGCCGTGCCGGGTGGGCGAGAGGGGGGGTCCAGTCATTTGATTTAGTGTCACGTCCTGGTGGGGACCAAGAGCCGTGGCTCCGTGCCACCGACCGCAGGACTGAACCCAAGCTACTTGCTCACTTTCCAGGGCTGTCGTGACTGACTTCTTACCCAGCATACTTTAGGGATTAAGGAGGATAAAATTGACTCGTTTTCAACGTCGAAAGAAAAGACTTATCTGTGGCCACGCTGTTCATAATGTAACCTGAGGTCTTTAGTATTAGGGATGGCCCATCTGAGAGCTCATCTACATAGAAACTGAAGGTTCATCTCAAGTCCTTTATCACAGTTCCTGTCTCTTTATCTTTTTTTTAAATCCTTCTTATATTTCATCCCCGATGGAGCAGTGAAGGTTCCCGATTGCGCAGATGATTTTACATCCTTGTTTTTGTTATGATTAGGCATTATCTTCGCGTGATCGTGTTCGGGAGCTTAAGTTTCAGTGATAAAGGAGAGCGAAGATCTCATGCAGCACAGCGATAATTCAGTTCCTAATGTGCCCCCCCCCCCCCCCGCGCCAGCTTCCACGTCGATATTTTCTCAGGCCGAACCGCCGCGATTTGTTCCGCCTTCAGCGTGTCTTCCGTGAGTCTCGCAAGGGTTGGAACTGGAATTCGGAGAGGACACGTGAGAGGTGTAGCGTCCCAGTGGGCCTTTTTCTAAGACTTCATTCCAGCACGTCTGCCATGCTTTGTGGTGCAATCAATAAGTTCTGGCGCCGCCTCGATATTAAAACGGCCCATCAGAAGATACACCCCAAGTGTATGTGTGTGTGTGTGTGTGTGTGTGTGTGTGTGCGCACGCGCGCTTTGAAAATGTGTACCTGAGGCTGTAGAGACTGTGCACTGCTGTTTTGGCGATTGCCGTGTTTTCTACATGAAGGACCATCCCTCACCGGGAGCGGAAATAACATTACATGAATCATTAAGTCTAATCTCAGCGCAGAACACACATTTGTCATCTGTCCTATTAAAAACACACAGAACTTGTGAACAAAAGGGACCGTTCAGGTTTGGCTGCTTTTGACAAATGTGCACCTTTAAATGTAAATCCGTAAAACTCAACAGCTGGTTTTGAAGCTGCGATTTTGCTGCCTGGATTCACATGGCTTTGGAATCCAAGACCTGTCTGATAATAAGACGTTATAAAAGCGCAGGGTGTTTGCTAAACACCGTGTCTGCATGTCTTAGTAATACCAGGGTGAATTCAATAGATTACATCCCTACAAAGAACAGCTGCAGTTTGTGCTGTTTTCGTGTGTGTGTGTGTGTGTGTGTGTGAGACTCCTTTCTTCAGCTCCACAGAAACATCACTGATATTGAGCTGCGCTGAAAGTTGTTGAAGTTTCTGAAACGTTGTTCGTATGCATTTATTTCTTCAGCAAAGGCTTTTCTGAACGGCAGCCTCCAACGGTGGATGAGCATAAGCGACGTGTCCGTCAAAGCACGGCTAGTTCGTCCGAAACGCGACTGGCGCTGGGATTCCGAGCGACGACGCTGTGGGGTCCGGAAGAGATGAGTTTCGAGACCCTNGGGGGGGGGGGGGGGGGGGGGGGGGGGGGGGGGGGGGGGGGGGGGGGGGGGGGGGGGGGGGGGGGGGGGGGGGGGGGGGGGGGGGGGGGGGGGGGGGGGGGGGGGGGGGGGGGGGGGGGGGGGGGGGGGGGGGGGGGCAGAAGCGAGGTCACGGGTATAAGCGGACCGATCTGGTGTGGAAAGAACCCGCAAGAATGAGCACAGATCGTCGTAGCCATCCTTTACCTATTCATTATAACACGTCGCCACATTTTTGTCTTTCTTTCACGAGGACTTTTCATTATTTTAATGAAACCTGCGATAATCAGATAAAATACATCTGAGGCAACTCAGTTTTTCCTCATGTATAATCTCCCAATAGTAGTAGGATTGACATGGAACTACTGTGTGAACCTGTAGCCTTGGCAAAGGCCCCTATGTTGTTTCAACATGCAGCAGCTCTTTCTGTGCTGCGTAAGTTTGTTTGTGTGTAAATTTGTTTGAGCGGCATGTTGAAACAACATGCGACGCGCTGCGTTTATCCATCACTATACCGGAGTCGGATTTCAGGCGGCCCCTGGTCTTCCTGACCCCCCCCCCGTCACCTGCGGTGTGAATAAACAACCTAAACGGATGGGAAATTTTCAGTCACTGTACAAATGCAGACCTTGCAGACCGTCACCTTGGTCTTGAATTATTTTTTTTCTCCCACTTTTTAAAACTACGTTGGTGTTTCGCTTCCAAGAGGCCCAAGCAGTTATTCCAAGATTTGTGTATAAAACATTCTTTTTTTATTTATTTATTTTTTTAAAAGTGCCAGAATGGCAATTTACCAGAATATAAGGGCAATGAAGTTTTCTTACAATCGTGCTTCAAGATAAACCTCACGTGAGCTTTAGGGATAAACTGAACTAAAAAAAAAAAAAAAAGCCACTCTGATACGGGGTAAAATAGAAGGAAATTGTACCGAACTATAATGTTTCCACGTGACGTTGTGGCAGCCGTCTCAGGAAGGTCCGCCAAGAGTTCTGAGTGCTGGACCTCAGTCCGGTACATTATAGTTCACTTCAACGCTTCACCCAGTTACCAACACGCTCGTGTGGATATTTTAAAAATTACCCGGAACCGGGTGATAACAGTCCGATTCTAATACAGGTTTGCATTTCTCTGTCCGCTTGCGTACAGGTCACATTTGCGTTGCCACCACTAAGGCTTCTGGCAGTGAGAATACGAGTGAATCACAAAATCTGAAGTCATTTGACCACTGGATGCATTTTATGTAGTAAAGATAATAAAGAGGAAAGACTATAACCAATATGACGGGTATTTATGGGAGTTTTAACGTTGTGCTGTACAAACACTGTCTTCTTTAGACTTTTGACCATGTTCTTGTTAGGAAGCATGAAGGTGATCAGTGCGGGACAGACTGGATGTAGATTCCGCTGTTCCCGGCAGGGCGGTGGGGAGCCCCTTGGTCATGGACCCCAACAGTATCTGCAGGAAGACGAAGCGGCTGGCGGGCAGGCAAGCCGAGCTGTGCCAGACGCAGCCCGAAATCGTCCACGAGGTGGTCAAAGGCGCCAAGCTCGGGGTGCGCGAGTGCCAGCACCAGTTTCGCTTCCGCCGCTGGAACTGCACCAGTCAGAACAAGTACTTTGGCAGGGTCCTGCAGCAAGGTGAGTAACGGGCGTCAGTTTGGGTGTGGGGGATGCGGGGTCAGGCTTTGCCCGGGCAGCTACGCCGCCGCTAGTCTTCCGAGGCGGAACTCTGACTAACCGTCTCGGGTCTCATTGCTGCAGCGCCGCTTCAGTCGGGACTTGAACCCGTGACCCCGCTGGTCGCGGCCTGCCGCCGTAGCCGCCGCGGCCGCATACCACAGGCCTGATTGCGGTTGCGGCGCAGAACAAGGACAGCTGTTGTGTCGGAGGCAGACATATTTACCCCTCGCCGCACCTCCCCTGCATCAGATTGCGCACTTAATATGATCTCCAAAATTACCTCTCTTAACCATCGATCCACTTTGCCTGCCAGTCCTTTGAAGTGAGTAATAAGTCAGTAATGCAGGACCCCGGTTGTTCTCTACAATTATTCTGCTGCTTTCTAATAGCCTCCCTCCACCCTGTTTCCTTTATGTGTATAGATATTTATATATATAATTTTTTTTCTTCCTGTGGAATAATCCACAGTAACTGCTCTGTTTAAGTGCAGCGTAGGTCCCGTGTTTTGTGCTCCGGGGGTAAATCTGACATTTTGTCAATTTTATTGGCTCCATTGTCTCCGCGATCGTGTACCGACTCATGTTTGCCGTGCTTTCGCGTAAATCGCTCCAAGCTGGTAGCAACTTGTGCCGAAACTGAAAATCGCTGATTTAAAAGAGACGCTAACAAAGGCCGGTGTTACGTCTCAGCAATCGCCGTAATCGCGATAATGACAAAGTGCGCGGCAGGAATAATTAAAGCTTTATGCGCTCGAAGGCATTTCTTCTTCGGCAGCTAAGTCGGGCTCCCGTCGTGCCGGAGCTTGTAACCCGACATGGAGAAGATAAGAGGCCTTGCGCAGCAAAGGTGCAGCAGCCCAGTGCGAGCAGCTTCTTGAGAAACCTGGCTGTCGCGAAGATGCCGCTTCATCCACCTGTGGTTTGTTTGCTTTGCGCCCTCGTTGCACGATAAACCGTGACTGAAGTGAGGGAACCAGGAGAGGGCAGCAGTCTTCTGAAGTGCCGTGGACGTCCGTACGCTGCTCACGCGGCTCTGCCGGGTCGTCCGGCGCTTCCTTTCATCTCACGACTGACCCCCGCGTTCTGAAACAGCTACAGCTAATGTGCGCCTTGTGTTTGTGTTCATTACAGTTAAATGACTGTTACTGAAAAATGCCCTGCTAGCCAGTAACCGCCCGGTGGAGACGTCGCACGGCTCGGGGTTCTTGCAGCGGGGATGGATCGCGAATTCCCCAGCATCTCCGGGGATTCTCATTGTCTGAAGCACCTCGACAGCAAACTGGGGGAAGTCACCAAAAATACAGGCATCTCCCACTGTGGCGGACAAGACGGAGACCAGGATTTTTGTCCCGGAGACCTCTGTTAGCGTCGCTCCTCTGCAAAAATATCGGGGCTGCGTTCCTCCTACCAAACGCGTAGCGCAAACCTGTCGTTTCCTCACCCGCCCTTGGAGAAGCTCCGCGTTTTTCCCGAGGCGCCTCCTGGTTCCCTCGAGCATCTCCAGGCCGTAATGAAGCAGTCAGAGCTGCTCGCAGACAGTGTGTGTCTCTAATGAGAGAAATAATAAATATGCTGCGAACCGCAGCCCCCTCCCCGCCCTCCCCCACCCCCAAGAATGTGATTAATTATTTTCCTGTCAGATGGAGCAGCTTCTGTCTCTGTTGCTGTCAGCCGTCCTTTCGTGGGTCGGCCGGTTGTGGGGTCTAAGGGTCCGAGCGCCGGCTGGGGGTCCTTGAGGTGACGGCCGGGCTAACCGAGGTTAGCAGGTCGGTGTCACCAAATTGGTACGAAAGGTCGGAAATCGGACCAGTCGGAACTAGAAGATCATTTTCCGTCTCATTTGGATGCGGCCGACTTGGCGTTTGACAACTCATTGCCACCGTTTTCCTTCAGCTTGCTGACCTGCGGTGGGTAAATGCTGGCGGTGTAATGTTTACAGCAGTCCAAGGACCCAGGCTCAAACCTGACCTCCTGCTGTTGTACCCTCGAGCAAGGTACTTACCCCGATTTGCTCAAGTAAGAACGGCCCAGCAGTACGGATGGGTAAATAACTGTAAGCAGCTGAGCGGAGACATGTCGCCTGCGTGACTCAATATTGACGCTTAAAAAACACGGAACTCCGCCCCTCATTGATGACAGAGTGAGACGCAGGGGGTAGGAAGTAAGAAAGCAGGTCTGTGCTGAGCTGGGCTTTAGGTGAGGAAGGTGGCGGGGTCGTGTCAGGTAACCTGACACAGTGGCAGAACAAACACGGCCTTCTCCCCTTGGGCACACGGTTCTTGGAGACTCACCATCTCTTGTTTTCCACCGTCCAATTACACACCTGCAAATATGCAAGGAATGTGTCACGAAACACCTATGATCCAGGTAGAATTTGAGCTAACTTTATTATTTTTTTTTTATATTGAGATAGACACGGCAGATAGAGGCGTCAGGAGATGAACACGGAGTACATATTTGTTGGTCTACAAGCACAATCTTAGTCGAATAAAAACCTACAGCTTATTAATATAATGGCTAGTTTTAGATTTTGAATATCACTTTGCAGGAGCCTTACGCAACCGGGTGAGATTTTTTTTTAACTGTCATTACTGTTTTATTCTCTTGCCGCGTTGCGTTATCAGGTATCGATGCTGCAGCATTGCTTGTCGCGGGGGCCGAAACGCGCGGCGGTTAGCAGACCGGTGACCGAGTTCATTAGCTGGAAGGCACGGTGATGCCAGACATGTACAGAACACGATTGGAGGCTGGATTTTTCAACATCTGTCCCAAGCGAGATGCATTCTTTGGGATTATTTGACGTGCCCCTGTACGTCTCCGGTTAATGAAATGGATTTCAGGTATGCAATAAGATATGTGCAATAAGAAGGCCAAACCTCCTGGATGATGGCATCGAGAGGCTAAATAAATCAATCAGATTTATCCCCAAGTTTCAGGTTGTTTTTTCTTTTTTTTTATTTATGTAGAAGGGCTTTGTATTTTTTTTTTCTTTTTCCCCGTCTGCATGCATCGTTGACTTAGACTCGAGCATTAAAAAAATATTAAATTAACTCTTGCAGAAGACCCTTCTGGCACCAGGTACTCAATGAGACAGGCCCAGGCAACAGCAGCAGCAGAAATTTGCTCGGAATTTGTGTCCCGAAGGAGAATAAATAAGCCACTTTAAATCAGGAGATTTTAACGTTTCTGACACTGTCATGGCGAGAGTCACTTTTAACTGCTGACACTGTACAGATGCGCTTCGTGCGAGGGTCAAACAAACGCTCATTTGCCCTTTTCTGTGCTTTAGCCCCTGGTGCCGTGGGTCCCTGCCTTCAGGCGATATGTAGTTATTCCACTAGAAGCTGATATAACTGCTGATTTTACATTTCCTGTCATTAATAGAAACGACTTAACGTGAAAGAGATTAGATACACAGCCCAGTTCTGCGAGAGGTATCTTGAGAGGGAGTGTGTGAAGCAGTGTGTATTTAAGACTTCTCCTGTGCCGCGATCGTGCGAACGTATATGAGAAGACCGGTTCTCACGGGGTCTCGCCGCAGTGTCAGAGATTTGAGCGTAACCCCATTCTCCGGTGGTCCTGTTAAAAAAAAAAAAAAAAGTCCCTTTGGTTTCTTGCTTAGTTCCACGCTTCCCCACCAGGCAGTGGGGTTAAGCTGTGCAGCCCCAGGTCAAAGTCACAGCCCTGGGTAACTAGGTACTAGTTGAAATTCGATGGGAAACGGAGGGGGGGAGGTTAAGGCCAAGGACAGCTGGCCGGCCCCCACGAGCGGTGGGGTTTGATGTCAAAGTGCGCTGATGTTCGGAGTGTGTAGAGACCCGGGGAACTCATTGCCGTGTCACTCCCTCCAAAGGCAGGTGCGTCGGGACATCCACGCCAAGCAAGGTGAAAGACCCCCGAAGAACACGCATGGCTTCAGGAGAAAGCGTCTCTGGGTGTGCAGACAGGCAGCTGGTATTAATATCGCGGCGCGCTGGCCGGGGGCCTGATGGCACAGCTCTGACTTCACTTACTATAATGAATCCCATTCATTGACTCATGCGATATGAAATTGGCTCCAGAATTTAAAAGAGTATAAAAGTTATCCATTTCATCTTCATCACAATGAGCTGTTAAGCCCCCCCCCCTTCTTCTTTTCCTTTCCACTTTGACTTAGCATATATAGTTGCAAGGATTTATACAAAGTATGTTGATGGAAATGGTTTAAATTAATGTGGAAGTCTGATATGTGATCGGTGGTGACATTATTAAAAAAAAGGAACGAGCGAGGCACCTTATACTGTGCATCATTATGTTAGAAGAGCCTGGGAACAGCTCGCTGTGGGCGTAAAAGCGCATTAGTTCCAGATATTAGTGTAACTTCGAGGCTGTTGAGGTAAAGGTGCTAAGCCTTTTATAGAAATAGCCTCTTGGCTAAAGGCCTGGATTAGTAGAATCCAGCATAAAGCCACTGTCAGGTCAAGGTCAAGCTCCATCCTCCCCTGCCCCCAACTCTGCTCAGACGTGTCCCACATGTGTGACCCCCCCCCCCACCTCCCTCCCCACCAACAGACATCCGGGAGACGGCGTTTGTGTACGCCATCACGGCGGCAGGCGTGGCGCACGCGGTGACGCAGGCCTGCAGCATGGGAGAGCTGCTGCAGTGCGGCTGCGAGGCCACCCGCAGCCGGGCCCCCCCGAGGCCCACCGGCGCCGCCGGAGCCGAGGGTGTCAAGTGGGAGTGGGGCGGCTGCGGGGACGACATCGAGTTCGGCTACGAGAAGTCCAAGCAGTTCATGGACGCCAAGAGAAAAAAGGGGAAGAGCGACATACGGACGCTGGTCGACCTCCACAACAACGAAGCCGGGCGACTGGTACAGTAACAGCTCGACGGGCTTCTGCTCCGTTCTTTCGTTCTGCACGTTACCAGGCAAAGCGATTCCAGAAGCGCCGCTGTTTCACAAGCGCGTCCATAATTGCAATGTTTCCCTCAGTCACTGCGGAAAAATGCTGAAATCGTTTAAAAGCGATTAAACGCTCGTCGAAATCATTCTATTGTTTTCCCTGCACACCCGCGGTTTTTACGGCCCGAACAGATCTTACGCGATAACCAAGGCTAAAATAACCATAAAGCATGTTAAAACAAAAAAAAAAAGAAAGAAATTTAAAAAATGCGCACAGCTCCGACTAGTTAAGATTGCGTTCATCTGGCAAAGATAGTACTTTAAAATCCAGGGAGTCGTGTTTCATATGGTGGACTTTCCTACTCATACTTGCTAATAAACAGCGTCTCCAGGTCTGAAGGGTCGTAGCTGGGGATATGCGCCAGTTTACGGAAATGCTTCTTATTAATCTGATTTAACGTCCAAATAACCCTTCAGTCATTTTAATGGAGTGAAAACGAGATTTTTTTACAACTCTTGTGCATCAGAAACCAGCAAAGCTGGAACCGTGTGTCAAATAACTAGGCCTTGAAGTCGTTTATGGAAGTTTTTTGTTTTTTTTTTTAAAATCAATGTCCAAATAAATAAGCCGAGTGGAATTTGGGAGCCGCTGTGGTGTCCTTGCCCCGCGTGAGCTCACGGCCCAGCGGTGCAGCCACTGGAGGACGGGCAGGGAGCGTCCGGGTCCGGCCCCCAAGACTAAAAACTATTTAAAAAAAAGAAATAAATAAAAAATAAACAGCCAGGGCTCGGCGTCACTCCATCACTACTGGAGACACCGCTGCGTAGCTTGCCGAAAGGGTCAGGCAGGGGATGTGGACCGGTGTGGCCTTTGTTGATGGAGAAATATAGGTTTGGGAGGATCTGAAACGTTTCCGAGATTGCAGCCGTTCCTTTAGGAATCGGGAAAGGTCAATGGCGCGTCCCTGCGCTCGTGCACGCGATCGTAAAGTGTTTTAAGTAAAATCGGGAGCCGGATACGTGGCCCCGCATCTATCATGGGTTAATTACTGGGTGCGCGTATCTAAATGATCTCCGCCGTCGAGGCCCGTGGGCTCAGCCGTGGCTGAAGGCGAGACGGGGGCAAATTCTTTCGGAATGGCGTCTGCCTTTATCTCACCCATCTATCTCTGTCTAACTACAGGCGGTGAGGAATTATATGAGGACTGAATGTAAATGTCACGGGCTGTCTGGTTCCTGCACACTCCGGACCTGCTGGAAAAAGATGCCTCATTTTCGCGAGGTGGGCGACCGCCTCCTGGAAAGATTCAACGGGGCTTTCAAGGTGATGGGAGGCAACGACGGGAAGACGCTCATTCCCGTAGGGCAGAACATCAAGCCGCCAGACAAGCAGGACCTGATCTACTCGGCCGAGTCCCCGGACTTCTGCATGCCCAACCGGAAGACGGGCTCGCTGGGCACTCGGGGCCGCGTGTGCAACAGCACCGCCATGGACGTGAGCGGCTGCGACCTGCTGTGCTGCGAGCGGGGCTACCAGGAGGAGACAATGGTCTTCGAGGAGAACTGCCTCTGCCGCTTTCACTGGTGCTGTGTGGTGCAGTGCAAGAAGTGCTCCGTGAGGAAGGAGCTCAGCCTCTGCATCTAGAAAACGTTGCGAAAAACAGGGCTGGACTCTTTTGGGCTTCCGCAGCTATGCGAGATGGGAGGAAACAAAAAAATAAATTAAAAAAAATAAAAATTAAAAAAAAGATGAGACCTCCGTAGGGGTTAGAGGCTTTTCAGCTTCCGGCGCGAAAAAGGAAGACCAGTGAACGCAAAACGTGTCGTGCTTTACACTGTAGAGCTTTGCAAATGGAAAGATAAAGGCCAAATGCGGAGAACTTTATGGAAACCATAGTGCCTCGTCTCAGCTTCTGGAGCTTTGTGAGCTCGAGATGCATCGCTCTCCTGAGCCTTGTTTCAGCTGCTGGAACTCTCGTAGCTGGAGAGCGGAGTGTAAACATCCAAAACTGTAGGACATCAGCATGATTTCTTGAACTTTCCAGAGCAGGGGGCTAAATGTCTTGGCAGGAAAGTTTCTATAACCAGCAAAAAAAATGTGTGCCGGGGTCTCTCTACTGGGGGGGGGGGGGGGTTC
>UFQX01001261.1:0-26842 GCA_900497675.1 Arapaima gigas | reverse complement strand
GGGGGGGGGGGGGGGGGGTTCTCTAGAACTTGACTCAAGTCTCAACCGTTCCCAGTTTCTTGAGCACTATACATTGTGAAACCATCTCCGTCTGCGAAACAGCCGCTGACCTCCTGCCAAAAAATCCCCGTTGACAAATCCAGATTTCCTGTTGACAAATCCAGAACTTTACTCAGAAGCAGGGCCATCCTGGAACTTTTACGGTAAAAGAAGCCAATTTATGGGAACAGATGAATAAGCACAACATCATTCTGCGATCCGGTGAAACGCGGAAGTGGAAAAACGTCGTATTTTCCCAAGAGGCGGAGAGGCACGCGCGTCAAAGCGCGTAGACACACGTGCGATACGGAGACGCGTGGGGGGCGCAAACCCCTAGCAGCAGACCGCCGAGACGAAAGGAACTGTGGCTACTAAAACAGTTACTGTTAGGCTTTATTTATGATGTTGTTTTTTTTTTTTGTACCACAAGACTACTCACAGTGACAACGATGACAACTGTGCCCATTTCTGTCAAAAAGCACTTTTTTGAGTATGAATGCTGTGTCCGACTATGAAAGCATTTCTTGTGTATGTACAGATTTGCTCTTGTTCTTTAAAGTATATTGTTTAGTAAACAAGCAAAACAAAAAAGTTTAAACCAGCAATATTTCAAGACATTGTGTAAGGTATTAAGGAAATATTATAATCTTTTTTTTTTTGTTTTGTTTTCCCTTATTTAACGTGCGGGGCTCTTTTAATGCACTTTTATCAAACCTTTCCCCAATATTTGTGTATTCTGTCCTTCGCCAGTTGTGTAAAATAATTTTGCCCAGTTGTGAATATATTTAAAAATATTCTTAGCCAAAAAAAAGCAACAAAATGATGTTTGATTCTTATTATGTTGGACAATCGTTTTAAAGAGTTTGAGGAGCGGCGCGAGTTCCGATGATCCGGCACGAAGACGCAAAACTCACCGGTGACGTATGGAAAAAAAAGGCCTTTTCCTTCACTGTGACCTTTCAACCAATGTTATCTTCTGTATCCTCATCAAAATACTGTTTCCTATTTTAAGACGCAAAGAAATGTGATAATAAACTTACCTTGGATACACTACGTCTGCATTATTTAAGAAAAAAAATCCATCAAATTGGCAGCTAAAGCGCGTCTGGGGACCAAGAGGTCGATAACTGCGCTTTTATTAATATTACTAATAAATAATATTAGCTTAGGTTAGCTTATTAGTTTTATTAATATTATTTAACAGGGCGAATAAGTTGCGGAACAACCCCTCGCCGCGACCCTTGCGTCGTGAGTAACTCCGACACTCGTAAATAAGCTGTGATCCACAGAAGCAGAGAAACGCAGGACCAGTTTGGCGCTGAACTGTCTGTTGGCCCTGCAGAGGCCCTTTCGGCGCGAAGGAATAACGTCACCGTGGCGTGAAAATAACTTTATCGTCCCCGGGACTTTTTTATGCCGCTTTGTGAACTGCAGCACCTTCCGCATTCGATCGTGTGTAAAAACGCAGTTTGACTGTATGAATAGGAAGGTGGGAAAGCGACGGACACAGCGTGCGAAGTGCAAGCCTTTTGTCCGTGGAAAAATATAGATGAAGCGTTGAGCGCGCGAAGCAGCATCGCCCCGGTCGCGAGACGCCGCGAAAGGAGGCTGTACTTGGTACTTTTCGGTGTGGTTCTTGGCTTAAAGCGCGCGAGTTTGCCTGAGCGACAGGGCTTTTGTTTAAACTAAGAATTTGTTTTTTTTTTCGTCCGTCTAATAAAACTGCACTCACTTTTTCCTTTCGTCGGCCTGAAGCACAACAACTAAGTGTTATTCTAACTGGCTGACTTAAGAAGGGGTCAGGCTTCAGCAGCTTTCGCCTCACTCACGTCCAATAAGTAAAGTAAGAAAAAACAATTTAGCCGCTTTTTCTCTGAGCCTCCTTTCTGCGCAGCTCAGCAGAAAATAGGTGTTGTTTAGACGTATTTACACTGCTGGAAATGACTCCCTACGTATTCGCCTGAGCCCTGCAAGTCGGCACAAGTTTGTATTTTCCAGGAATGCGTTCCGCCGAGGCAGCGGTGCCCGGAGACGCAGGAGGCGGCTCCGTGAGAGACCTCCCGGGAGGGGGCGGAGGGGGGGCTGTTTCGGGACTGACCCCCGTGGATGTACGGTCGCCGCTCGCCCGCGTCAGGCCTCGCGTGGGGGGCCGTGACCTTTCGGCGGCTGCCGCGCTTTCGTCGCATCCCAAGATCGCGGCTATAGGGAGCCGAGCGACGTTTCCGAAATCTCTCGTTGCCGGTTCTCGCAGAAGCGGGCGGCGTTCGTCTCCGTTCTTCTTCTTGCACCGATATAAATGTTTTTGAAGCGGTCGATGCTCCTTGCGAAAGGGAGGCGCGGTAAGGGGACCCGTCTCCTGACAGAACCGACCAGCTTCACATCATCCCGCCTTCGAGAAGCCAGGTAGACGTGTTGGAATCTGCAGCTGCCCCATTCATAAAGCCGACCGTCACACGTCTCCCTCGAGCTTCTGATCCCTCTGTGTTTTTTGAACCGATGTGGCCTCGGGGGTTGGCAGTGGCAGCCTCACCCCGGGGGTGGCCGACCCGGAGACCGGGCTCTCGAACCTGTCTCAATCCGAGACGTGCAATTAAACACAGAAAGACGGAGAGAGCGAGGGGGCGGGCGAGTGAATGGAGGAAAGCATTCGAAAATTGGCGGTGGTAACTCAACCCCGCAGCGTACACCCAGCTGTGACAACCTCTACTTATCCCCACCGAGGTACCTGCTTTCTCCAGGTCTCTTTGTAAAGTCCTATCTGTTGGTAAGTCCTTATCTTCAAGATCATCGCAGTCCGCAGCTGGGAGCTTACTTGAGGGTCTGACATTTGAATCCAACCCACAAAAATATAATCTCCAGCCCTTCTCGAGAAAGGAATCGCCCGAAAACTGGGAGGGGACGTCGAGTTTGTCATTGAAACGCAACATCGCGCGTGCGTCGCTTTTTCGGCGGTCGTTTCAGGTTCGCGGGTCCGCTGTTGCACGCAAAACGCCCCATACGGTGGTCGGGGGGGCTTGAACTCGAAGGCCCCGGGTTTGACTCTGGTGTCGTACCCTGAGCGAGGTAATTTTACCCTGATTCGCTGCAGTACGAATGGCCTAGCAGTGCAAATGGACAACTGAAAAACCGTACCTCACTTTGGGGAAAACTGTCGCCACATCTCCGCCTGAGAGAAGGACCCGTCGGAGGTTTCTGGGCTGAGCGCGTTTCGCGTGCTTGTTGTCCGACCGCTAAGGAAACACACGACCACATCTCTTCTCTCTCAACACAAGATGGAGCTATTTGAACAGGGTCCTCTGCTGTAGGCCGCTCCTCAAGTCATTCCCTCACCGGCAAATGGGCGGCTTGGGGGGGCGGGGGGGTGAAGGAAACCGATTTCGGATGGTTAAATCGAGCAAAGCTCAGTACTACTTCACTACTGCGTAACACTGCTTAGTCCCAAAAATATCCCACTGTCTGAATGGATAAAACTGACACGTTTGGGCAAAGTGACAGCGCAGCGAAGACAGCATCTCGAGTCATTTGCTGTGTTCAGAGCAGCTGCTGATGCCACCAGCTGTCGGGTGGCATTTTGTGTGTTATGTTGGGCCCTATAAAAGAAGCAAAAGGCAAGAAAAAAATGTTCATCCCGGTCATGTTTGATGCCTCTGAAGGAGAACCGAACCTAACATTTCTCCAGATGTCTGTGTTCGGATTCAACAGAGTCGCTGGTTTCCAAGCACCAGCTTTCTTCTGGTCAGCAGTAATCCGGTGGTGGACCCGACGCTGCGCTGCACGACAAACCCGGAATACCCATCGCCATCCTTTCTTGTCCACGCTCGCCTTGACGGATGGACGTCTCCGTTGGCCCCCTTCCCGTGGTTTCTCGCTGTCCACCTCCTCGTCGCATTGTCCTGCTGCACCACGTTCTCGCAGCTGCAGCGGTGTCTCGCAACTGTTTATAAAATGGCCTCTGAGGAACCGTGCTGTGCCAGCAGAATTTGCCAAACTCCCCTCAAGATCACGTCCATCTCTTCCTGCAAATGCCTTCATTCAAAGCGTCTGCAAAAGCCCGGTGATGCCACACGGGCCCATCACCCTTCCTCGCCTGTCCAGGAGAGGGAGCCGGAGATTCCGCCGCTCGCCCCCGAGGGCTCGGCGCTCGGTCTCGACCTGCTCGTGGTTCAATAATTGAAGGTTAGGCTGGATTTAGGTTTCGCTTTTAATGGTACACTTCATCATTATTCATGCGTAAGGAACCAAGCAATAAATTTCGATTCAAAAGAGGACCTCAGTAAGGAGGACGCTAAAAATATGTCTAGGTTTCATTTATATGTTTGAAACCTCATCCTTTGGAGCCACATGCATAAAACGCTCACCACCTCAAATGATTCATTCTCCTTCACACATTCAACATAAATATAAATAGAAACATTAAAAAAAGTTCTGTCTGTTTGCGCTGTGCTCATAGTTGGCTGTTTGGGGGGCTTCTTGCTGGTGGGCAGGAGATAAAGGTGATGAGCTCAGGGAGGCTCTGAAAGATGAACGGAATAGAAAAAGAGGTGGCAAAGTTGCCTTTTCTAGTCGGGGACAAGGGTCCTGTTAGAAATGTTCTCCTCAGTGCAAAATTGTTGGATTTCGGCCCAGGTAGGTTTAGGAACCCACTCGTGGGGGATCCAAAATGAGCCGCTCTGCAGGGATCCCTGGGGATGGCTTCAACTTGATGTTTGTACATGAGTAGAGGAGACACTCAGAAGACATTTCAGCCAAGGATGCAAGCAGAGTAAAGGAAGTGAGCAACATAGTGGCTTTCAGAGTCAAACACATCCGCTTGGTCAGAAACGTGAGCTTTTTCTCTGTTTTGATCATTGGCGGTGGTCGGCGGGGTCTCCGGGAAACCTGTTGGTTTAGATCGCAGGAAGCGGCCCTGCTCCGACACTCCGGCTGAAGATGCCCCTTTCGCTAAACATCTCAACATCTCCGGTGAAGCGTGGAGGTGTACGGACGGATTAAGTGTGCACCTTTCTGGATAAACGTGCCGGTTAAGCGACACTTCAATAACGCACATAGTGCTGCTAAGCTAACAAAGGGTTTCCTTCCTCCTTATCTGACCGCTGGCTTCATTTTTGTACAGAAGGAGCAGTGAAAATTCTTCTACAGAATGCAGCCAAGTGAATCCAAACAAAGGTATAAACCGGCACAAATGGAGTTCCGGCTCATTTCAGGAAAATGAAAACCAAATGCCACTTTTTTAAAGTAAAGCCAGTGGAACCGGTAACTGAAGTTTCCTTGGAGGCAAATGAGCGCTTGTCCCCGCAGACAGGCGTCGGGGCTAAAAGTTTTCGATTTGAAACTCTGGTTTCTCACAAAAAGTCGATTTGAGTCACACTGTGCAGGCACTGCAGCGTCACCGAGGAGCGTAATTCTGTCACCTACCCATCCACTGCGTGACATTTTTTTCATGCGCCGTAAACGTTTGTTGACATGCGTGTGGGAACAGTGTGTGCTAAAATGGGAAGCGCCTTCTTTATTCGAAAAGCTCCATTACCCACGCTCATCGACCACTTTTTTAGGAACACCCGGTAGACCTGCTCCTTCCGGCAGTCGCCGGCCAGTCGTGTGGCAGCAGCGCAGTGCAGAAAATCTTGCAGGTACGGTCATGAGCTTCAGCGAATGTTTACGTCAAACTTAAGGACAGGGGGAAAATGCGATGTAAGTGACTTTGACCAAAAGACGCACGTTTATGGTTGCGATTGCCAGGACAGGGTGGTTTGAGGATTTTAGAAACTTCTGCTTTCCTGGGATTTTTTACGTGCAGCAAACCATCTCCAGAATTGACACAGAGCGGTGACGAAAACAAAAAAACATCCAGCGAGCGGTAGTTTATTGGGCGGAGATACCTTGTCAATGAGTGAGGTCAGAGGAGAAAGGCCAGACTGGTTCAAGCTGACAGGAAGGCTGCAGTAACTCAAATAACCCCTGTTTACAACTGGGGTGGGCACGACACATTGAACCTTAAGTTGGATGGGCTACAACAGCAGAAGACCAAGTCAGGTTTCACTCCTGTCAGCCAAGAACAGGAAGGTGAGGCTGTAGTGGGCACTGGCTCACCAAATTTGGAAGACTAGAAAAATGTCTCCTCATCTGGGAAATCTCCATTTTTGTTGCAACTCACAGATGGTGAGTCAGAATTTGGCTTAAACAGCATGAAGCCGTGGATCCAACCTGCCTTGTGTCAGCAGTTCCGGCTGGTGGTGTAATGGTGTGGGAAATGTGTTCTTGGCACACACTGAGGTCCCTAATACCAGCTGAGCATCGTCCGAATGCCACAGCCACAAAGTGGCCACAATTTACCCATCGTCTAATGGCTGCTTCCAGCACGATAATGTACCGTCTCACAAAGCACGAGTCGACTCAAACTGGTTCTATGAACATGAAAATAAGTTCAGTACTTCAATGGCCTCCCCAGTCACCAGATCCGAATCCAGTAGAGCACCTTTGGGATGCGGTAGAACAGCAGATTGGCAACATGAATGCGTAGCTGACAAATGTGCAGAAATGACGTAATGCCATCATGTCAACATGAACCAGAATCTCTAAGGAATGTTTCCAGCACCTTGTTGAATCCATGTCAACAAGAATTGAGGCAGTTCTGAGAACAAAGGAGGGTCCTACCTGGTTTTAGGATGGTGTTCCTAATAAAGTGGCCAGTGAGCACATTAATAAGTATTTGTTTGACATGTTATTTTCTGTAACATCCATTTACCCCTCTTACCCCCCCCCCCGGATGAAAGACACCGGAAGGACATGTAAACTCCACAGTGGATTCAAACCCATTTCCAACCGCCGGGTGCTGTGACACCCATGTTCTGTAATACTCATTCTCATTCTGTCCCAATTCCCAAGTTCTCATTGCTTTCAAAGTTGAGAAATCCCTCAGCAGATATATAACCTTTCAGATCCTCCACAATATGTTTTCTTTTCACAATATTCCTCATGCCCTGTTGGCTTCAGCTACTCAGCAAGAAGCTCATGTATCGGGCATTTTAGAAAATTGCCCCTGAAGAAAATGTGACTGCTGCACCCTTATTCTTCTTCAGAACGTGAACTTCACGTGAACTTAAATGTCTGCAGTGGCTCAGCTCTTGGATATGAGTGTTTACACTAAGGCTCAGAGTTGGAAAGTCGGTAGAATCTCCTTAAAAAAGCTACAGCAGCCATTTTGGGTGGTCATCACTTAAGTTTAGCCTTTATTTACAGCCCGGCGGTGTTTAAATGAAGTGGAGCGCAACAGCATCCCTTTTGTTGTTGTTCTCAGACAGCTAGTAATTGCGAGGCATAAATCTCACAACCAGTCCACGTCTGTCTGTTCCTGAAAGGATGCAGGCTGAAAAAACCAAACCACAGAGCGGGACTAATATACAAACAAAGATGCCCATACAAACTGGCACAGCCGTCATAAGTCTGGAAAGTGCAAAACCAACAAAAAGACCGTCTTTGTGGAGCTGCTCCGATCAATTTCGGGCATTTTTTTTGTTGTTTTTTTTCTAAATGGTCAACTTTCATTCATTATCGATGACCGCACATCACATGCGGGGTCACAAGCCGGAAGCACCGGGCGTGGAGCAGAATACACCCCGAACGAGGTGCCAGTCCGTCACGGAACCATCACACACACCCGTTCACAGACACACACGCGCGTGCTTTATAGCCGCCGGTTACTCTGAAATGTACATCTTTGGACTGTGGTGGGGGGCGGAGTGGTCTGAGCACCTAGAGGATTCAAACGCAAAGCTGGTGAAGGCGGAAGCGCCATTTGTCATCCACCTCCCCGCTGAGCCCGTCCTCGGTTAGCTCATCCTGCAGGCCAGTAGAGGGACAAAAGGCCGCTGCGTACAAATTACGCTGCGGTTTGCGGATGATTTATGGAAAGACGAGAGCGAAAAATGTGGAAAATAAGTGCAACCCGAGAGGTCCGACTGAAACGGAAGTCATTTTTTTGCCTTTACGTAACCATCCATAACCGAAATCTCAGTGGGAAACAATTAACATCAGTGCACATCAGAGCTTAACCACAGATCTGTCAGGCATTGCGCCACACTGCACATGGAATCCAGATTTATGCCCCCCCTCCCTGGAATTTGACAGCAATATTTATGCATTTCCATGTTTACTGGTTAATGGTAGCAGAACCAGAGGCGTGATCTGTGTCGGGTCTTTTGCGAGCGGTGGGTGGCATCGTGGTCCAGGATGCGGAGATGGTCTGCTGATGGTCCCCAGAGGCACCCTGCCAAGTATAAATCCAGCCGTGCAAAGAATTAAAATTATAATCGGCACTAAAGAGACCTTGTGAAGTGTCTCAGTGTCAAGTTTGTTAGTGTAAGCACCTTAGTAAATAATAATAATAATAATACTTAACAGTTTTCGCTGTTCTGCGTTCAGCTGGCAGCTCTGAGCAGCTGAAGCATAGTGTGATAACCTTTGAGTTCAACCAGCCATTTTTTTTTTTTTTTTTTTTTAAAAGAGGATAATAAAGAATTTTTAAAAATCGGCAAATTGGCCCCAACCCAGGACGACCGCAAAAACAAAAGCTGGGCCATAAAATTAGTCAAGCCGTGAAAATGTGGACAAAATACGTGTGGTGTCCAACATCTGTGCGGGTTCACACATGTAGTTAAATAAGGCCAGGCTGTTTTATTTTTTTAAAATACGTATCAATCTACAGGATTATTTAGTGACGTGCAAAAGTAACATTGAGCAACTGCGGGTTAAGACACAGAAGTTGCATCATTTGTTTCATGCATTTGTTGCCATACAAGAGCATTGGAAGAGCAGCTTTGCAGGATGAATCCTCTTGCCGTTTGATTTGTTTGAGCAACAATGCAGATATAAGCATTTGAGTCCTTTTGGAACGTTTCTTAACTGCGCTTCTGTGAAGCGTCAAAATAGCGCAAAAGTTCAAAGTCGGCGCCAACCTTTTATTGTGGGCCGCGCAATCTATGTAAATGCGAGCCGTGTGGGAGTCCGACAAAGATCTGCAGCATCTGCCGGAGAAGGTCGACGTGACAAAACATGGGTCGGTGTGACTGGACCTCCAGCTACTTCGCTCCTGCATTTAGCGCAACGTTGGCGCGCAAAAAAAAAGGAAAGGCTCCCCATTTTCGTGCTATTTTTCCATACTTTTGCGCGGGCTGCAGACCCTTTTACTTTATTTTCCCATCATAAGGAGGTTACAGAGCGTGCAGATATTTTAACTGCCATGTTTAACAGCTCCTTCTGACATTCTGGGACTGAACAGGTTTTTAGTGCATTTCTTGGACTGTGTGCGTAAGATTACTGCGCAGGTAACAGCTATTGTCCCCTTTCTGTCGTTTTGTGCCCAAGATGAAATCAGTGGCTGAAATGTTGACACTCCAGGGACGTTGTGCTGCTATGAACGATCGATGAACGATGGATGAATTGTGCGCAATGCGCCAATAATGTATCAGGGAAGATCAGCCAGGAGCTCTGAAAAGTGGGAAGATCTCGACTTGTCTGGATGACTACAAGTGTGACTCAGGAGGCTGAGGATCACCAAATCGCGCCCGGGCGAATTGCCGCATATTTGTAGAATGTGGAGCAAAGTGCGCGCATTTTTGACAGGTCCCCCGCGACGCTGTGTCAAAGCGCCTCCTGTGACGCGGAAGGGGGCGGCAACGGCGATGAGTGGTGTGTAGTAGGAGCGCATTCAGGGCGAGCCAAAACATCTCAAGAGCTCAGCTGGTCCAACATCCACATCACCTGGAGGTCCGTCCGGCGCCCCGCACCGGAGCCGCTCGTTTGGCGCGCGCGACATGCGGTGCGGGAGAGTCGCCGAAACTTCGCCTTTTCCGGCCAACTTCGCTGTCGGTGGCACCTGAACGCACGAGTGTGATGGACTGAAGCCGAGCTGCTCCCGCTGCACCTTCTTCCCACCTTCTGAGAAAGCGGCGATCTTCAGGGCTGAGACGCCGACGTGGTGCGTAAAGACGCATCGAGGTTTTCCAGTGAGACATGGATTTGCTGACGCCCCACCTGCTCGGCTCGGTCATGGTCCTGGCTCTCCTTTTACACCGGTGAGTTGCTCCCCGAAACCGCGTCCCACGGTCGCGTTCACATCACCGAAACGGCGCCCCCTGCGTGGCCCGAACCGTTTGCGTGATTTTTGCGGGCGCCGTAGATGTTCTGAGGTCAGTCGGTCTGCTGGCTTGAACCATAAAACTCTTCTTCATGACAGGTCACACCCGCTGCGCACTGTTTTCCAAACACTGCCGTGTTCAAATGTGAAAAAGTTTTCCCAAATTTTACATTTTCTCCAGGGGGGCAATTTTTATTGTTATTATTATTTTTTTTGATTCAAAACGCAACCTTACACGTTAACGTGTAAACGCACGTGCAAATATGGCCATGGTTTTAATGTGATTCATATATCAATGGACTCCAGTCAATATTTTGAGAGAATTTTCACTGCTGCCGAGGTGTCAGCAGTAGAAACTTGGAAAGGGCTAAAAATAAATAAATCCGAATCTTCTTTTGTGTCTGACTTTTACGTTTCGGTACATATTCTCAGAAAGTGTCGAATAATGCTGCCTAAGAAAGTGTGTGTTTGTGTGTGTTGCATTTACACATTTCTAACCCCCAGGCAATACAGCGGTGTGTGATAGCATGAAGTGTTTAAATGCCGCCACACACGAGCCGGGCACAAAAACTGCCGCCACGGGTGACGAGATTAAGTTTTTTCATACTGGTTTTGCATAAATTTCACTAAAAGTCCTGCTGAAACATCACAACGGCATTTTCTGACCGTAAGTGAAGCTTCCCAGAGCTTCGGGTGACGTCCCTTTCCTTCGCGACGCATCCGGAGGCTGAACTGCCTGTAAAGATGAACGCCTTTGTGTTTCAGGGTAGATTCGAATGAGATTTTAGGGCTGAAGATCCCTTTGGATCCCATCCTGAATGCCAACACCGTGTGCCTGACCCTTCCGGGGCTGACGCGGCAGCAGCTGGATGTGTGCATGCGGAATCCTGACGTCACAGCCTCTGCCATCCAAGGCATCCAGATTGCCATCCACGAGTGCCAGCACCAGTTCCGGGGCCACCGCTGGAACTGCTCCAGCCTGGAGACCCGCAACAAGATCCCCTACGACAGCGTGGTCTTCGGCCGAGGTAAGGAGGCCACCGAGAAGACGTCCGCGGAGCCGCTTCGTTCGGTCGCGCTGTGGCTGAGGACGCGGCCTTCAAACCACAAAGGCCCGCGACGGGACCCTTAAACCTGGTACTAAACAAAAATCCCTTAATTTCGTACCCAGCTGTGGATAAGACTGCAGAGTTTTGTAAATAAATTCTCCTGTTACTGAACCGTAACACAGTCAACAGTAACAATAGCGAATGTGATGAGATTAATTTTAAAAAATAGTAATAGTTCCATAGCAATAGATCAGCTCAGAAAAGATTGGCTGTGACCAAATGATCGGGCTTCCCGAAGGACCCAGGTAAGTGTCCCACCCCAGAACTGGAAGTGATGAAAATAATCCAAAAATAACTGGGTGAAAAATAACAAAACAAACTCCAGCACGAGCGCTTTGCGAAAGCACGCCCGCATCGTGGTTTTTGAGCCCTTTAGCCGTCCGTGCTCCGCGCAGCAGCCGTCTCCAGCCCCACTACAAGTGTCACAAAGGCGTCCGGTGACACACGTGAAGTGAGGTTAAAATTTGCAAATCCGCCGTTTCCTCCAGGTTTGTTGCTCTGCGTTTCAGGCTGAGTTCGCAAATGGCTGTGTGGGGTGGGGGTGGGGGGTGGGGGTAGATTCACTTCCAGCGCTTTCCCAACTCTTAGCTGCGGGGGGAGGGGGGGGGGGCAAAAAAGGCATAAAAACCTGCTTAGTTGGATTCTGTAACCCAAACTGACAGTTTCCTTCAATCTTTAATTCATTTTCCCACTTCCTGGGCCATCAGCTCAGCCGGGCGTCTCTCACTTTAAATTATTTGTTAGATTGATTTGTTGCAGGTCTCTCTTCCAAAACAGCCTTTCCATGTCCCCGTCTCTGGGCTGCTTTTAAGTGCCGTCTACCCCCTGTGGAATTAAAAAGGGGGGGGGGGGCTCTGACGCGCATGTGTTTGTGTGTTTGGGAGTGTGTGGGAGCCTTGAGGGAGATCCTAGTCATAGATTGGCGCTCTGAACAAGATGTGCTCTGCTTTATGGCCTGTATTCTTAGAGCAGGGCTCTGTATCCCTGTCTGAATATTTATTTACTAAAATATGTCAATGAAAGGATATATTTATTAAAGGTATCCGGCTCATCGGTACGTGTGAGTGTTGCTCTGCTCGTACAAAGGGGAGGCAAAGAGAGGGACTCGACCTCTGTATTCTACATACAATCTAAAATGTGTTCTACCTTCAGGTCTGGGTAACCCCCCCCCCGTGATGTATTTCACACTTCAAATGATTAATTGTCGCTTTCCTCAAAGGGGGACGAAAAGACGACACCGAGATCAGGCGGGGTTCTGTTCCGAGGTCTAATGAGACAAGTTCCGATCTGCAGTCAGCAGTTAATGGCTGGACCGTTTCCCGAAAACATGCATTCGTGGCCAGTTTAGAACTTGTTTAAACAGGCTGTCCGCATTTAAGCTATAAAAGCAAAAGTATTACAGTAAACATTAGTTTAGATACGCGAGGGTTGATCAAAACAGAAAAAAAATGCTCTCGATTTTTTTACAGTCCTGAGGGGTAATCGACCCTCACGTGCAGAAATAATCCGTAGTCGCAGACGGCACGCTGAGGTTCCCCTCCGGAGTATAACTGAAACGGCAGAGCGTATAAAGGTAACGAAACTATGTGTTTAACTTTATAGTTTATTTTCTGTGCGGCACACTGACAATGCGGACGCGCAAACTACAAAACGGGCTTGGGGTAACTTTCGAGAGCTTCCGAACACGCTCGGCAAAAATTTCTAACCGCAGCAGGGCAGAAATTTGCGTTTCTAAGGGCGAAATAGTTCGTAAAAAAAGTCGTCGACTTTACCGGCCCGTTCCCGGAAATGGGCGCGATTTACAAATAGTACGTTATTTCATACGATCGACGGATGCCCTTCTGTGCCTCGACTCTGTTGGTCCTTGGTCATTCAAAACATTTTGGCTGGAGATATCAGCCAGAAGCCCTAAATGAAGCTACCAAAAGGGTTGAGAGCTGTTTTACAAACTTCTTAACTGCGTAAACAGTGTCCTGTCATTCGGCTACAAACCCTTCATCCACACAGTGGGTCGCCCAGGTTCTCCCAGCCCCGATTCCTCAATGCCCCACCTGTCTTTGACAGGGGCCCTCAGGAAAGGGCCAGTTTTACAAGCCTGGGTTTATTGCTGTTAGAGGTTGTCCCTTTTGACGGGAACGACCCCCCCCCGTCGTGAAACACGCTCTTCAGTTCAACTCGTAAACCGACACTAAGCAATAAGGAGTCGGAATAAAACTCGACGAATCCATTTTACGTCGATGCGTAACACGACGGTGGCCCGAAGAGGGGCGCTTATTGCGGCCTCTGTTCGGTACGAAATACGGGTGTGTGTGATCACAGCTGAGACTCCCGCCAGATCTGGATACGTCAGACCGCACGTCTGCACACGGTAGCCAGATTAATAGTTAGCATGTCAGAGCAGACACGCTGCGCCCCTCCCCTGGCCAAAAAGGCGATTCCGTCACCACGCTGAGGCTCCAGTTTGCATCCGGCAGTCGGTGTGTTGTGCTGGAGGTTGCCAAGTAGGAGGCTGGGGGTAACACGAGTGCTGCTTTCACCCCCACGAAGCTTGGAAGGTATAACTTGCTTCTTTAACATTTTAGAGGATGTCGTAAAAATGGAGGGAAAACTATGTTTGTATTTGAAGATCACTTGTCAATGTTCTTGTTGATTCACGCTGGTTGTTATTCGCTCACCATTGCAGGGTTTAGGGAGAGCGCGTTTGCCTATGCCATTACAGCCGCCGGGGTGGTCCACGCCGTCTCAAACGCCTGCTCCATGGGCAAGCTGAAGGCGTGCGGCTGTGACCAGAAGCGGCGCGGGGACGAGGAGGCGTTCCAGGTCAAGCTGAACCGCCTACAATTGGAGGCCATCCACCGAGGCAAGGGCATGGTGCACGGCGTCATGGAGCATTTCCCTTCCGATGCCCCCGGGCCCCAAGACTCCTGGGAATGGGGTGGCTGTAGCCCTGATGTGGAATTTGGGGAGAAGTTCTCTCGGGACTTCTTGGATTCCCGCGAAAGGCACAAAGACATTCACGCCAAGATGAGGCTGCACAACAATAGAGTTGGCAGGCAGGTGAGATGCATGTAAAGCGACCTGACATGGCACTAGGCTGGGGGGCGGTGGCTGGGCGGGTGGCTTCCTGTCGTACTTCTTTCAGCCTTACCCGGTGCGACACAGAGACGTCCCGAACGGTGTCCACCAAGTGACTCGTCTCCCCTCCTTCCTGTGGATCCTACACTTTGCTTCCCTTTCCTCGGGCGAGTCGTAAAACAACCTTCACATCATGACTGACTGCAGTGATCCTAAAATAGCTTCTGCAGCGCATTAAAATATATCAAAAACATACATATAAAAAGCAGGGGGATTTGGTGCTATTTTCAGACGACGATCCGGGCAGAAGGTGCTCCTGGGAGAAGCACAGTCACTGCAAAGACAGTCGCTGGTTCAGGAACGGTTTCAACCGCGCTGTCTTGCTGGAGCAACTGTGCGCGCTCAGTTTAACGTCCTCGCCGCTTTGCGAGCGGTGCGCCGGGACCCGCGGCTAAACTCTGGCGTACGAAGCTCCTCGTTGACACGCGGGTCAACGTCTCCGTTCTGCACGCCGCATAAGAATCATCCGACCGCTCCGCTGCGCCTTTCGAATCGCTCATTTAATTGGAACTCGAACGACAGCCCACATTTCGGGGGGGGGGGGGGGGGGAAAAANNGGGGGGGGGGGGGGGGGGGGGGGGGGGGGGGGGGGGGGGGGGGGGGGGGGGGGAATCAAAGTCTGGCTTAAACAATCGAAATCCGTCCGTTGCGGCTTGCGGTGTTAATGCGTTTGCACTGAGCCGATTGAACAATGCAAGTCAGATAAGGGGGGTTTTACAAGTTGTCTGACACATCTGAGGGAACTGGAACCCGTTGGGTTGGTTAGGTGTGACAGCAGGAAATGAGCTAAACGCCACGGCAGCAGCCCTACTAGACCGCGCACCGTGGAAGTCCTCGCAGGGACCGCTTGTGTTAACCTTCTGAAGACGTGGCGCTCCGCAGAGCTCTACAGGAATTTGTCCTGCTTTATCTGTCTTCTGTGAAGCTGTAGTTACCACGATAGGGATCGGCTCTTGATTGTTTGCAGCTCTCTCCTCGATGCTAACATGGCAGTAAATTGCTCATTGTTTGTTGCTTCCTCCTGGGATGTTTGGTCTTGTATCTCTTTATCGGTTTGTTTCTGGCCCCCTTGATTAATCAGACAAAACAGAGGTCCTTTGGCCGGGGTGGGGGTGGGGTGGGGGGGCGGTGATGCCCGATAATAGCTCTGCACTTTGTCTTAAAGGCCGGAGATAAAGACAAGGAGAAATCTCCCACAAAGCCTCTCGCTTTTTCGTCTCTCAACGTCCAGCAAACGGCTTCTTCGCGTTTTATCGCCTTAGTTTTACCTGAGATAATAAGCGAGTGCAAGATTTACCGCGGTATATCGTTTATGGGCCTTGCTGTCAGTCTTCGTCACCTGGAAGATGCTGCCGTTTCGATCATCTCCTGCCTTAGGACAACGATGGTGGGAATCATCAAAACCGGAGGGAAGTGAGCATTGCTTTCTGCCCAAAATGTTCAAATATTCACGATGTAGACAAGTTCTTCTTTCATTTATATAATTCATTCGTCCAGGGTACGTTTTACTTCTCACCTCACTGTTAATATCGTAGTTTGTCTGTTTTTGCGAGGCATACCACCCCGTTCGGGCGGGTTAAATCCAGGTCCTCAACCTGGTGCCTTATTGCAAAGACGTTTTGTACCGTACCTGTGGAAGGAAGAGACCTGTGGCGAACCCCACGTCGACCCGAGCTGCAGTCCCCGAGAAACAGATGCGATTAAAACGGTGAAAGTTTTGATCTACAGAGGCCATGATTCGGACAGATGAGAAGTGAAAAACGCTGTGACGGCAGGCTGCGCCACCGCCGGTGTTGCTCATTCACGGCTGAAAGAAAGGAAACATCCTGGCAGCTTCTGCACGTTTTGTTTTTTTTTTTGATGGCTCATTCGCTCTGACACCGTGTTCCACCTCATCCAATAGATAATGTGTTGAACTGAGATGTGGGGACCACGAAGGCCACCGGAGTGTATTATCTGTGCGGCATCCTGGAAGACGTGTGCTGTATGACCTGAAGTCTTACCCAGCTGGAAGTGCCAGGTTGAGAAACTGTGAAGAGATGCACCTGCAGCGAATGCTTTGGCACTTTGTGGCGTTCAAATAACAATCGCTTGGCACCCAGACCTTCACGCTGCCGCCTGTATCGACCTGGTGTACCTAATAAAATGGCCAACAGGTGTAGCTACCCTCCTGAGCCTGTCTAGCGGACCGTGTTCGGTGTCACCTTCTACACCCTGTGTTAAGGGGCAACTGCAGAAGCTCGCGTGTGTGTTGACCACCTGAATGCAGATGTTCTACAGCATTGAGAGTGAAAGTAAAGACCATCAGATGGTCTCAGACGTGAAGCAATTCCACGCCAGGGCTGGGCAGAACCGACGTCATCTGCCCTGATCCCTCAAATCCCAGAAATAGTCCAATTCGGAGAACAAACTGCTCTCAGGTGAGGTCTCACGCAATGCAGTGTGTCCACCTTGGCTGTAAGAAAAGCTTTGTTTCAGGGGCAAATGTCGAGGTTCGAGTGGGCTATACGTGTCCCTTCACGTCCACCTTCTGGTTCTCACGACGTTGGGTCTTGTTAAAAGCTCTAATTTAGCGGCTCCTGGCTGCGTGGAAACAGATGTTCAGACCTAGCGAAAGATTTGAGACATCAAACGGGGCGGAAAGCAGAAGGAGGTTCGCCCTTCCTCCCTCGAACTCGGCGCAGATTTACAGGGCAGAAGCTGAGACTCTGGGCAGGAGAAGACGAAGCAGCATCATAACCCTCAACAGAAGCTGAGCTTTTCTATGAGGGGTTTGTTCAGTGTGTGTGTGTGTGTGTGTGTGTCCCTCCTAATAAGAAAATTGCTGCATTTTGATGTGGTTGTTTTGGCGCAGAAATAATGCAAATATCAGCAGGATAAAACAGTCTTTTGCTACATCTGCGGTGGCCGTACGACGCGGAGAAGGACGACATCTTTTTTTTTTTGTTAAATTTAAAAGCAAGTTATTTTTATCTATCTGGTTTTTATCTTATTTTAATGCACTTTAGGATGAAAGCAGCCCACCCCCGTAGAGTTTTGCTTGAGACCCTAAACAGGCTTGATAAAGAATCTTTGGTGGCCACTGAGGTCCACATGGAAAACATTTTGCCCGTTTAGAAGGAAGGCATTCGGCAGACCGGAGTTATTTCTCCAGCGTTATCAGATCCGGGAGACTCTCTGTTTGGGTGGCTCGTGCGTTTCTGGCACCGCTTCCCGTCCATACGCGCGCGCGTCTCAGAGCGTCGGGAAGTGTCTGATGTCGCTTGTCGCCGTTGTGCCCAGTCGAGAGCTCCGCTCCGCCGTGGCCCCCCGCGACCGCGCTCTCCCGCGCGACCGCGCTCTCCCGCGCCGGGCTGATGCGCCGAAGCGACGCGGGGATTTAACGCCGTTTATAACGCTAAAGTCGGTTTATTTATTTGCTTTGAAATCGGCTTTTTGAGGGCTTTTAACTGTTCTTGCAAAACGTCTTTGAAGCCCCCCCCACCCACCCCCCGAGAAGCTCAACAAGTGCTTAAAGAAAAGCAGAGTGAAATTCTACTGCCGACACATTGTAACTATTAGAGCTTCTTTATATTGTCCTGTGGGCAGAATATGACAGCGTCCCAAAAGTGAAATCACGCTTCTTAATTTTCTTTGTCGGACATAGTCGAATGTAACCGGCGCTCAAAAGTCGCGAGGAGCGGAAAGATGCTTCCCGGAATCATCTAAAATAGCTTCTTTTTTTTGAAACGGACGTTTGGAAGCGTGCGGCAAAGTACAAGATAGTTTCACGATTACCTCCGAAACACAGACGTGGGCTTCCCGTATTCCAGATGTGACACCAGAATGTTCTGTTTGATCTCAGTCTGGTGCCAGTTTATGGTTGAGGGGGAGGGCGGCTGACCTACTGTTCCCCAATTAGAATATGCCAGATGTGTGTTTGGGACAGTTCTCGCACCAGCAGGGTTACAATCTTCACTTTGAAACAAGTCTTCTCTCTTACATTTACTCGGCTGGGCGGCGAGGACCTAAATAAGTTTCCGTGTAGGACCAGAGGGTTGCGGCCTCGGAGGGTTGCACGTAGGTGTGAAGCTTCAATAAGAGAAAAGTTCAACGTTCACCTCTTGGGTTGTTCAGGAAACGTAGCAGAGGGCGTAAATAGAGGATCAAAGTGGTCGAGGATCTTCGAATAGCTGGAACTGACCGCACCTTTTGCCGCGAAGACAACGTTGACCCTTGTCTCCCGTCACGGTAGAATTTTGGCCCACTCCTCTATGCAGAACTGGTTTAGCTCAGTCACCTTTGCAGCACAAAGTTTGCATCTTGCCACAACAACAGGTTGACGTCAGCACTTTCAGAACTTTAGTATAGTTTTGGATCGCTGTCTTGCTGCAAACTGATCGTCCTTTGAAATCTTCTCGTGCAAAGATAAACACGGCTCTTTCGACGTTAGTAAGGCCCTCAGATCCTGTGGCGGTAAGACATCCCCAGACCGTCACGTTGCCACCACCACTGGTGACTGTTGGTAGAAGATCCCTTCACTAAAAGGCTACATTTGTGAGATGTAACAGGACCTGTGTAATCCAGAACATTCTACTCGATTCTTCAGTCCATAGAACATTCTTCCAGAGTCTCACCTGACATTCGTTCATGCTATTTGGCGGAATGTTTCACGTTCTTTTTAGTGAGCGCTTATTTCTACTTTGGCGCTCTCCATTTTGTCTCTTTTTTTTCTCTTACACTTTGCTCGTGGATAGACTTTGGCAGGACACCCAACCCTGGGTAGATTCACCACCGTTCCACACGTTCTCCTTGTGATGAATATGGGTCTGACCGAGGATCGGAGCCTTAGAAATGGCCGTGAAAGCCTGTCCAGACTCGAGTGAGGTTTCAGCAGGTTTTCAGAGGTCTGCAGAACCCTGAACACGGCATGATGGGCCTCCACGAATCTCGCTTTTGCTACCTGACTGTTGCTGGTAAGGGTTGAGGTAGTTGCACATGACACTGAACAAGGCTGGTCTGACTCAGGCCGCTGTATTCCAACAGTTGACTCTTAACTACCCCTAAATGATGTTGGTTAAAGTCAGGGCCAGTTACTTTTTCACACTTACGACTTCATATTTTATTATCTTCCACACTAAGGAAACAACACAAAGCAGCCAGCACTAGAAGCAGCCAAAAGGGATAAAATAATAGCATATAAATACTTTTTTCCCACGTGCCCCACCACCAAACCCAAAACACAAACCTCAGCCATTAAATTCGTAGATCCTGAAAAATATCTTCATTTTTAGCTTTCCAAAATAGCCTGTCCACTTCTGAAAAGTAGTGGTCTTTTTTGAAAGCTACAAATGTACTACGCAGAGGAGCTGTTTAATGGAACGGAACAGACGCTGAAGGGCAAAGGGCCTTGGTTAGTCCCATACACCTCGTATCCTCCTCATGAATGTGCCTCTACCGCTCTCTGTTTTTCTGCTTTGCCCAATTTTTCGTAGCTATCGCCAAGTCCCAGTTTCCTTCATCTCAGTTGCACTCGTCACTGTTATTTTCGTCTGTCGCACATTAGTTAGTGTCCGCGTGTCAGTCCTAACCTGATACTAGCTGTGTGTGAGCAGGTTCTCCTTGACCTGTCTAGTTAGTGGATCTTCTCAGAGCTGATGGCGAAGGTTTGCTTCTGGAGTGCCGATCTGGGTGGAACGGGTCGCTTTTCGGTGACCACGGGTGGCTCCCCTTCCACCCACTACGCAGATGTCAAAGGGGCATCGCGGAGGGGATGGCAGACCAGGGGAAAGAGGGACATCAGGCTCTGTACACATGTGGTCGCTCCACAAAGCCACCAGAAAGGTGGATATCTTTCTAGTGAGGACAGCAGCTGTTGTGTTGCTTATCCATAGATGTCCTTCAACCAGAAGCATTTGGTGACACATCAAAAAATGGTTCCCACGGAAACTACTTAAAAAAATACGTATTTCTGTCTTCCTCTAGTCAGAGAGACTCTTGAGGAAGAACAACATGTCAAGTGATGGTGGGAAATGAGCGACTCCGTGGCTTTTCTTCTGCTTTTCTTGGAGTGTTTGAGCGACGGTGATGATGACCTGTCTCCCCCCCTCCCCCCCCCCACCAACAGGTGGTAATGGACCACATGAAGCGCAAATGCAAATGCCACGGGACGTCCGGCAGCTGCCAGCTGAAGACGTGCTGGCAGGTGACGCCCGAATTCCGGATGGTGGGCACCATCTTGAAAGAGCGATTCCACGTGGCTGCGCTCATACGATCGCACAACCGGAACACGGGCCAGGGGGAGCAGTCGCACGCACAGCCCCCGCACCGCCGCCGCTCCGCTTTCCTCAATCAGCTCATCTACTTTGAGAAGTCGCCCGACTTCTGCGAGCCGGAGCCCGGCTCCGGCTCGGCCGGGACGCACGGTCGCATCTGCAACAAGACCACCCCGGGAGTGGACAGCTGCGAGAGCCTCTGCTGCGGCCGCGGCCACAACATCCTGCAGCAGACGCGCAGCGAGCGCTGCCACTGCAAATTCCACTGGTGCTGCTACGTGGTCTGCGAGGAGTGCCGGGTCACCGAGTGGGTGAGCGTGTGCAAGTGAGGCGGTGCGGAGAGGGTCGCGTGACCGCCGGCATCGTACGCAAGCTAGGACTGCAGGAGGCCCTCTTTTTGGACGGACTGCGGCTTCCGGAAAAGAGGCGATGAGCGCAAGGTGGCGGGCGTGCGGGCGGGCGGGGAGGGGGGGGGGTGGCCGTTCTCGCCCCATAGTTTTGGAGAGGTCATTTCAATCTGCACTGTTTTTCTTTTTTTTTTTTTGAAATTATTTTTGTAATTTAAATAATTTAATGCAGAGGGTGATGCTATTGAGCGTTCAGCACTATTTATATCGTTTAAATATAGTTCGGAAGATGCCCCCCCACGACGGCGAGGCTGACTTGCGGGACCGAACGGCGAGCGGGGAATTGCTGTGACCCACCTGTCCTTTCTGCGTGTTTGCCCACCTTAGACCCGACCCCGCACTGCCAGCCTGGTCCGGTCCATTATAATAATAATAATAATAATAATAATAATAATAATAAATTTAAACAAAAAACACCATCAGTTTCATAAAATATACAGGTAAACAGTTTGCACAGATATCCTGGAGTCGCTGTGGACTAAATGTTTCCAAATACGATTTATTAATGTAAAACAAATGTGCTGTCGGGCTTGATGATTTATAAGTTATTTTTGTGACTCATGTAATGTTTGTAAACAGTATAGATGTCAAATATAAACGGGACTTTAAGATGGAGAGAAGCGGAAAAGTGTGTGAATAAAGACTGGAAATGGATGGTTGAAGTGTGTGCGCCGGGTTAGTTGTGAATGATGCCGGGTTTGCACACGTTCTTGAATTTATACATATGAACAAGGAGTTTAGGGGTTTGTCTATTATTTTTTTTTACTGCGGAACTTTGTAAACGTGGGTTTGATCTATAGATCCTCCGTTTTCACTCCTCAGCGAGACGCACTGAAACTCGCTCCTTTCCCGCTGCTCGGCTTCCGACGAGGATTTGAAACCGCAGCCTGTGCGTTTTAAATAACTTAACAAATAAAACATAAACATAAAACAAATAACAAGACGACGCGTTGATAGACGCGGATCAGCAAGTTGCGCCGAAAGCGGCGAAGGGAAACTAAAGCTGAGAATTCCTTCCGCCGCGTGAGCTGCGCGTCGCGCGTCGCCGGGTGACAGCCGCGTCCTCCTGCCGCAAAGCGGCCTTTTTTTTACGCATGAAGAATAAAAATTTTTCAAAAATAATACTAATTTCTCCGGTCCTTTTACAGCAGCTGAAAATAAACTGAACACCGTCCAAAGTTAAGCTGTCACCCCCCCCCCCCCCCCCCCCCCCCCCCCCCCCCCCCCCCCCCCCCCCCCGCCCCCCCCCCCCCACCCNCCCCCCCCCCCCCCCCCCCGCGATGGCTGCGCGTGCAGTTCGCCTCCTCGGGGCTCACATCCGTCAGCGGCGAGTCGCACCGACAGCCACGCAGCCGGCAGCCGCAGGCCAGCACTGGTGTCCTTATGGCACACGTTCACACCCCCCCCAGACACCCTGTGCCGTTAAAACAAAACTCTTTTGTGCCTCTGAAAAGTGTGAGAAAGACATGAATTGCATATATAATTCATTAGCTTATATATATATATATATATATATATATATATATGCATTTAATATAATATAATACTACATACATATAATACTGCATTTACGAAGGCATTACTTGCACGATGTATGAGTTACTGTTCTCCAAAATGCTGCCTTTGTGCTTACATGGATTAAAAAAAACATCCAAATCAGGACTATAGTTTTTTGGGGGGGAGGTTATTGTTCATGTTTGTTTCTTCAAATTCAGACGTGCAGGAACATCACATTTTCCCCTCTGGAGGTGAAAGAAATTCCTCCAAACCCTTATTGTCCTTTTTTTTGCAACGCAAAATTAAGTATAAATTAATATAATATATAATTATAATTATGATAATATATCATTACGGGACGGAGCAGCTGAACGTCTTCTCGGTGTGGGGGAAAGTACGGTTTGTAAAGGGGCCGCTTAAAATGAGGTGGGATTATGCAAACAAAAAAGGAGAAAGAGATGAGCGGATAATATGTAAAACGGAGGTCTTGCAGACGGGCACGGGAAAGTACGGCGCTTTAGACACGGATGACGCGGTTTAACTCCTGCCGCCCCACACTTAGAGCGATAACCTCGTCCTCCGCTTTGTTCCCAACTTTGCTTCAATTTGTAGGCCGGCACTAGAAGAAGCTACAGTGAATAAATCTCAGCGACACCGAGTTGGACGCGGCCCTTATTTAAAAAACTTTACATCTGGTCTCCGTCCTCATACGAGGGTGTCTAACGCAGAACAATTCCTGTAAAGCCCCCCCACCAGAAGCGTAATGCGACCCATGTGGGATGGAAACCTAAATGCGATCTGTAAGCGCAAGCGTCCTTGCGGTGGTCCTCTGCTAACTACACGAGAGCTGCCGCAAACTGTTTGGAAAAGCCGGAGAAAAAAAAAATACCGTCTTAAATCTTGATTTTTGAAATAAACTGATTACAAAATTAATTCTTCTGTCGGGGTTATAGCTTTTCCTGCTGAAGAAGAACGCAGAGATTTAAAAGACACGGTCAATTTATATCGGGCTAAATCTTCCCGGTTTGCAGGTTCTGGCTTCCTCACGCAGACCCTAAGCACTAAGCTCCCTGAGATGAGCGTGTGTGACGGACTTGTGTTCCATCCAGGGTGAACCTCTATGTTCATGGGGTCCGCATCACGCAGACGGAGCTGTGTAAGCGTAGACGACGGCTATGTGCTTCTTACACTTTGGTCAAGTCGTGAAAAACTAGCTTCCCCAGACTGCAGGCGTCGGAAAAGCTGAAGGAAAAGTGGACGACCTGCAACGAGAAGGTCTCGCTTCGATAGGGCAGCTATGGGCCCAACGATTTACAGAGTGCAGGCCAGAATGTTCCGGGGGCACCGGTGAAAACCCAGGGTGTGACGTGGTGCTCGAGCGTCGAGGTCGTGTAGCGCTGACAGACTCGAGGCAGAAGAGCCAACGCGGCAATAGACGGCGCAGAGCCAACCCTGATCTGGAAACACTGTCTTCCCTAAAGGCGGAAACAAGGACCCATTTCCAGCTCATTGACTCGATCAGTCATCTGCAAATGATGGGACCCACAGGCCTTATTTCCACACGACGACTGTAGTTTGCCAACCAGCACCTTGGCGTTGGGTTTACCAGCCCACGTTTGTTTAAAGGCGTACTTTAATGCTGAATCCCGACCGATCCGAATCTCTCGCACCCTTCGGGGAGTTTGTTCTAACAATGCAGAAAGGGAAATCAGTGCATGGCAGCGTCCTTCTCGACAAGGGTACAAAAAAACCATATCTTCAGCTGGAAGGGGACATATTGTATTGAAATGAAATGAAAATGAGACTATGAAGAAGCAGGAGTCTGGTGAGTAGCTATCAGCTCGGTTGATCAAGGAAGGACTTTTTCCTTCTGCCGTTTTCAGATGAAGGCCGGTGTTCCTTCTAAGCCACCTGTCGGTTCAGCGTAAGGTCTCACCCGTCGTGGTCGTTCATTCTGCCGTGAAGGATGGGAGCCGGGATGCTACGAGGCCTTCCGATCATCTGTCATAATCTCGATACGATCCAGAGTACGCAAACTATACCGATTTCTAAACCCTACGTCTGAGATGCGTTGACGATCGTCACAAAGGTGACAAACGGCTTGTTAAGAACCTCACGTACCTTCTCAGAGAAGAATTCAACGCACAACAAAAGCAAAGTAAGGAGAAAATATCCATTAGGCCCTGACACTGAATGACAGGACCAGTGTTTTCGGGGGCAGCTGTGGGATTTTCCCCTCGAGGCGCCTCCACTCCTTTCTTTAATCGGGTTCTTGGGCACAAAGTCACCATTGTTACCTGCGCCTGAAAAGCCGCCTAATTTACCAATTTGCCCTGCCGTGCAGGTACAAGTGGGACGAATTATCCGTCGAGAACGAGGATAAAGCTCCCGCCCAGGTTTATTGCCAGCGATTAGCCAGATTTAGGCCGTGCCCCGTTTTAGATCTCCTAAGGAGCGAAGACGGAGCCACCCGAGTCAGATCAGAGGCGAACTGCTGCAACGTTAAGCAGCTTAAGCACATCAAGATTCCAGGTTGACAAATTTCTTCGAGTGGCTCTTCCATCAGGTGCTCTTGATGTGGGTGAAAAATATTTGCTGGTTTGTGCTCTTTTCAGAGCCACGACGCCGCGGCTTTCTGGGCTTGAGGCGCTTCGGTGTCTCGTAGGCCCCCGACCCTTCTTCAGCTGCACCTTCCAGAAGCTAAGAGCAGCCGGGCTGAGGAGACCGTGTTTCACGTGAGCTAATGCACGATAAAACATGAAGCTTGGCGTGATTCACGGAGAGTATCTGGGGCTGTGCCAGGTTTCGCGACCCCCGGCCCACCCCTCCTTCACTTGTCCTCCCCGCAACTCACGTGTCATCAATAATACTTGAACTTGGCTAACTTTGCAGTTTGATCCTTATAACTTTTTCAGGAAGCTGCAGCAGCCCAGGCCAAGGAGGGAAAAGGAGAAAGTATAATATTGTATGTGTACCGTCGGGCATGAAACATTCAAAGTGGGCCATGCTTTTAACACCGCCCACGCTCTGTCCTAGGTGAACCTCAGCTGACACTGCCATTTTCTTGATGGCTCTGAGGAAGGGTAGCGGGCCAGCGGGGGGTCGCTACGAAGCCTGCTCACCCAAGTGACTGCTCCACTTTACACCGGATTAGCTTCGGCCGCTGCCTCCCCGGCCCACTGAAATATTGATCGGCAGGGTTAAATATTTCCCCGCCATCCAGGCTAAAAGCGTTCGGTCTTCCTGGCCCAGTTCTTGTTCCCTGTACATTTATAGAGAAGGTTCAGACGAGTGATACGAACCCCCACCCTCCCGACTCGCCGCTCCGACCCCCTGCCCCTGATCGCTGGGTTGCGTGCCGCCTCCATTGAAACCTGGCCGCTGTATTTTGGCCTCCTAAATAGTTAATGAGCACAGTTTGAAATGGTCTTATGTCACTTATAGTCTTTTTCATAAACCATCGCAGCCTTAGGCCTCGTGCCTCATTGTTCGCGATGTACAGGGAACCTCTTTTAACCCTTAGAATTTCGCAGTTTTGAAAATGCTCGGCATTCGTGTGCCGTGCAGAAATCCACCGTCCTGGGTTTATTCCGCCAAAACACGGGATCAGCGGGATCTTGCCGATGCAGGCAGCCGGGGAAAAGGCCTCGAGCTGTGTTGCTTTCTTCCCGGTTATTATTTCATTTGAAACAATCTTTAAAAAGTGCTAAGAGGAGTGAAGGGGACTGATTTTACGACTCTCCGTACTTCTGCTCCCGACGAAGTGCCACATTCCCGATTCCAAGCACTTCACAGCGTGTGAGCTCATTTAAATTCTTCTCCCATGAGACTAGTAAAGCATTAGTATTTTTAGCTGTGGTTAACAAAACTGGATGCAGAACAACAAAAAAAATGGACAGAAAGCAATTTCAGGAAAAGAAAGACAGAGATAAGGGGGAAAACACTTTGGAATCTGGAAAATCGTGAGCAGAAGACAACTTGGAAACAGTTATCGCTTGTTTGATGCTCTTAGGCTGGACGTCCAAAGTGGGCAAGGTTCTGATATTAAAATATCATCTATTACACCCTGCATGTATTGAAGGTTTTTAAAAAGCGGACGGGAATTCAGTCCATCGCACAGTCATTACCTCAGGTTGGTATCATGGGTTCACCTGGAAAACATGTCTGTGGACTGTGCGAGGGAGCCAGAGCACCCAGTGTAAAATATACACACACACACACACACACACACACACACACACACACACACACACACACACAGTACTG
>UFQX01001260.1:0-73916 GCA_900497675.1 Arapaima gigas | reverse complement strand
TGTGTGTGTGTGTGTGTGTGTGTGTGTGTGTGTGTGTGTGTGTGTGTGTCTGTGTCTGTCTGTCTGTGTGTCTGTCTGTCTGTGTGTGTGTGTGACTGTCTGTCTGTCTGTGTGTCTGTGTGTGTGTGTGTGTGTGTGTGTGGCTGCTGGCCGGTTGGGACAGGACCTGGACCGCTCGCTGGGACATTCCACTGCACAAAGCTGTTACTCATAACTGATCGATTGTGTTACTTTATTTTTCTACGTGTGTAAATGTTGATATTTATTCTGCGTTGCGTTACGTTTGTAACCCGTATTTATTTCTTCTCTGCCGAACTCCAGTGGCCAGTAGGTGCCCAGTATAAAGACTGCGGGTCAATGAGACGCATAGTGAGCTAATTCTCATCGTGACTGTATTTCCCTGCCAGCTGCCCTCTAAGGTACTTTTTCCATTAAAATAGTGAATTAAATCAGTTTGATGTTGTCTTTCCGGGTGGTTCTATACGCTTTATTCCTTCAAGCTTCAGTAGACAGTAGGTAAGAATTGCACCCCTCGTGGGGCCAGGATTTCGCTCCACTCTTCTGGCTTGACGTGAACGAGCTGTGCGCTGGGAGCTGAAGTGTCTTCTCAGAAGTGGGACCTGACAAATTCTACTTTTACTAATCATATTTGCTTGTAAGTTGTTTTTTTTCCATAAAATCCTTTCTTATATGATGGAGACCTGAACACACATTTTTTTAGGTGGATCCTGTAAATTATAACAACATTTCCAACAAGTGCCAAAGAATAACGGGAGCATTTGTGCCGCAGAGTGTTTCTTCCGGAACAATCTGAGGTCCCTCAGTGTGACAGCGGTAGTAGGAAGTGGGGCTGGAACCAATAATCTTCTGAAACTCGCCAGCTGTACTTGCACTGGTTTCGGCAGTAGTTCTCAGACGTTGTCAGGTTCTCAGGAGCCCATCAGACACAGTGCTGTGAAGAAGTATTCCCCCCACCGATATCTGTTACGCTGAATCTTTTCAGATCTTTAGGGGGAAAAGTAACATGGACACGAGGAAGCTCATTAAACACCAGTTTTTAATGTCATATCACCCGTGTGAAAAAGTAATTCCCCCCCCCCCTCCTTCAGCAGTAACTCCAACCAAACACTTCCCATAGTTTGTTGAGTCTTTCACACGACTGTTTCAGCTCTGCTCTTCTTTACAGAACCACTGGTGTCCCAGCCAGGGCCATTTTCACAGCTTCCAGAATTTCATCCGATATCGACATGATGTGAACCAATCACTGCTCATCTGAGGTCTTTTCATGTCCTTCAGCCCCCAGTCTTCGTTCCTCTCCTCAGGTCTGCTACGGATCTCCACTGGGCTGATCTGCAGACTTGGCTTACAGTGATGCTCTGGTGAGAAGATTTTTCTCTCTTTTTTACCTGGGATGTCTCAGTAGAGGAAGACAGATTAATTGCTCGGGGATTATGGTGCCCTGCCCAGCTTAGAAGAACCCAGAGGGTGGCAAGAAGGAAATGGGAAGCGGAGTCCTGGGTATTCAAGGCTCAATGAACAAAGACTTAATTTATTTTAATTTAATGAGTAAATAACTGCAGGAACATCTGCCAGTAGTTGCTCCCAAATATGGGCAGTGACACCTCAGTGAGAAAAGAGAATTTGCTTGTAAATGTTTAAAAAAGCTGACTGGCAACTTGTGGGCGTGATGTGAACATCAGAAAAGTTGCTCTTTCCACTGTCTGGACCCCCATTTCTGCCTTATGGCCACAAGTGCTGAACAGCGATCTCAGGTACAGGCATCAGACATTAGGTTCCTCCAGAAGATCATGGGCCAAGAGAAACCAGAAGAAGCTGGTTTACAGACTCGTGGAATTAACAGCTTTTGAGGTTAAAACACAGATCTGTGTGTGAAACCCACTTGATTTCTGTTCAGGTCAATTTACTTTTATACAACCCCCTTCCATGCAGAAAGGTTCCCTTAAATCACAGCGCTTAACACAGAAGAACATGGAAACCACGGATAGACGCAAATACGAAGTAACGACAGCAATTTGGAGAGTTCAGCGGAGGAGAGCAAATCGAAACTGAGTCACGAAGAGGATGTTGGTGTCGGTGAGTTAAACTGGACTGATTTCAAACCCACCGTCTGCTCCTGAGTCGCTTGACAAACAGGCAGCAGCGACCGGCGCTGGTGACGCGACAGGTTTCACCATCAGTAGCACCAAAAAGACCGGCTGCTGAAATCCCACCTATAAACAATCTGTTAGAAGAAACAACACCAACTTGGCGAAACATTAAACTATTTAATTTGCACATAAGACAGTTATTGACACTTTTTATGGTTGCCATCAGTTCCTGGTGTCAGTTCCTATGACCTCGTACACCTGTCACACGTCCCATGTCTTTTGTACCTGTACTTCTGACGTGATACACTGAACACCTGTGCCTGACTGCTGTCCCGTCCTCCTCGCTAACATGACCAGTTTCAGGCACACGAGGCTGGAATGCTGAAGTTGGCTGTGGAGATGAGAAAGGATTGGTTGACCTCCCTCACTTGGCAACGACATTTAAGTATTAAGAACTCGTGCATTTGCAGCAAACTTTGTGTTTCCAGCACTCTGTGAAAACAGCCCAAGTTCCACTTGCTCACCTGAACTTGGTGTATTGAGGCAGAGAGGCAGAGGAACAGAGAAAGGCTGCATCCGTCAGTCTTCAGCAGCAGGTTGCAGACATGGGGGGTGCAGTGGTGGAGGAGGAGAGGATATAGTGGGGTTGGTCGGTGGTGGTGGTGGAGTATCGTCTCCCACAATATCATCTCCACCACCACCACTGACCACCCCCGTACCCCCATCATCACTGATCCTCTTGTTCTTGCCTTATTTTTATTTATTTATCCATCTGTTATCTTATTTATTTGATCTTGATTTACTGAATTTAGTTTGCCTGCTTTTCAGTCCGCTGTGCACCTCAGTCCAGGACAACCGACGTTTCATTCTCTGTTTCTGAATAAAGCAGAATAATACAGTGAACCTTGAACCTCAGTTGTAGAGATGAGCCATTTCTAATTCATTAATGTCGATGTAGGAACTTCAGAAGATGAAAGGACCTTCTGAAAACTGCTGGGAAACACTGGGATCAGGAAAAGTCTCCTGCGCAGAAGTGCCGCAATGTCTGTCTTGACCACCAGAGGTCAGTGTTGACCACGCGTTCTACCAGCGTCTCTTTTACTGTGGGACTTCGGTCGCAGTTTGATGTCAAAGGAGTCAAAGTCAGTAGGAGGGTCGGTGGGACGGTCTGTGTGAGGGGGTGGTGGGACGGTAGGTGGTGGGAGTGTCAGTGTGAGGGGGCAGTGGGACGGTAGGTTGGAACGGTAGGTGGGAGAGTCGATGTGAGGGTTGGTGGAATGGTCAGTAGGAGTATCCCAGAGTCACTGGAGACCCCGGGCCCCCGCCGAGAGCCCAGTCCCTCACAGGCAGAGGTCCTGGAAGAACTATTTTAGAAGATGACAGCGGGTCAGCGCTCAGCAGTCACTGCGTTAATTTACCGTCAAAAGAAATTGCTGGAATAAAGTTTGTTACAAGCTTTGCAAAACAACGCACATAAACGTCTGAATGCGGTTCTATTTCCACCTGTTTCAGCGTCTGAAGACCCAGCACCTGTTGCCCCAGTTTCCTCTTTTCCCCCCTTTTGTAGTCAGCCTGTGTTACGTGGCGAGTCGTGACGTGTGGCCTGCGTGAGCTTTGAAGGCGTCGGCCCGGTTCACTGGTCTCCACGTGAAGGTGCTGCTCTTGTTCTCCCCTCGTCTCTCCTGCTTTCCCTCACAGCCCTCCCTGGGGAGAGCCGGGATGCTCTCTGCTTGCCAGGCGCCTGTCCCCAGGTGCCCCGCCCACAGTGTCAGCTTCCTGCCATTATCGTGCAAGGCTCACAGAAGAGTTGTAAAAATTTAGTGCTGATGGTACATTTAGCATCCTGGATGCACTGTGGACAGAACCCCATCATCCACATAAAAATCAATAGGAGACAGTAAATGGTGCTTTATTGCCAGCCAGATACGCGCGGCCCGTAATAACGCCGCCGACTTTTAGTGACCTAATGCGAGTCTAAACCGAAGGCAAATGAGCGCACATAAAAATGTAATTTCTGCTTATTTCCTGCGAGTGCCGTAAAAGGAGTTTCATTATTGGAGAGCTAACACGACTGATTCCTTATTCATGAAATGACTCAAAACGGACGAGCGGTTTGATTTAATGATGCTGGCGGCTTGGTTTCAGTCAATTTTCCACGCCGCCGTTCGCTGGCCGGACAGCAGCTCCGTTCCAGCGGAGACGCTTCCGAGGGCTTCGCCGGAAGCGGCAAGGTTTGTATTGTTGACTTTCCCTCAAACGGTCCGCCTCTTTCCTCCACGACGTCAACAAATCCGCTGCCGTCAGCTGCGGTTTCGTCTGTTAGGGGACCGGCGGCTGACGCCTCCGACATCCGCGTAGCGACGGGCTTCGCCGCAGGCGGAGCTGAAATCTGAGGCTCCCGATTCACGGCTTTCAGCGGCGACGGTGAGTCTCGCGTCTCCTGAAGCGATTCCGGGCCTGTCAGCTATACGGCAACTTTAGGCCACGGTCTGGTTCGCCTGCTGTCTGGGATCAGCCCTCCTGAGACCCCCAGTCCACCGCCAAGAAAGTTGTTAGCGATTTTCTGAGGGCCCAGTGCGGTGTGTTCCTGGACATCGACCCGTAAGGCGGAATCTCTCAGGCTGGAGGTACGGCTGTGCGCCGAATCCAGGGTCTCCGACAAACGCAGGCGAAACTCGCGCTGCCCACAAACGGACCTTTTCGATCGGGCAAAGTCACAAACGCGACGCCTCCTGTAATTTAAGATCTTTGTGAGACGCAGGCGCGGCTGGCCTCCGTACGCCTGCTCCCGTGTTCACAACTCTGTTTCAAACGGCACTTTTCTCCCCTTCTTACAAACGTCGCTGCGCTAGGAGAAGAGCGTCGGTCGTCCAGGGGTTTTACTGCGTCTTAGTCGTATTGGGGGCAATTTTTCGGGGGGATGAAACAGGTTTTCCCCTGTAAAACAACGGGAGTTTCAGTCCGGTTTTCCAGGCTGGATGAGGAGCGTGTCGCCTTGTCCTTCTGCCCGCGGTTCATGAGTTTAATAAAGGAAACTTGGGCGGACGACGTGCACGCGGATCGTTCTGGTTCTGCTTCCCCCTTTCGGCGTCCGTCGCTCAGGCATTAAAAATCGTGACCGAGACGATCTCGGCGGGGGGCAGGATTTTAACCTTATTCCAGCTCACCTTCTGCTTCCACCACTTAGCGAACGCCCGTTTTTTATTGCAGAGAAACGTTCGCACCTTTCGTGCCGTTTATTCAGTCTTCCCCGCAACCGCCGGGCGCTTTATCGAGCCGAACGTATTTAAAAACGGCGCTCAGACGCCGCCGATCAATGAGCTCCGTTTGTTTTATTTATTTACTTTCTCCCGGTCGCTCCGCAGGTTACAGGCGATATGCCCCGGTTATGGGGGCCGAACCGCTGGAATTCTGCCTCAGGAGGGATATACTGCTGCGATCCGCTACTGCGGAAAAGTGCACTTTGGAGACGGGCTCAAAAGTAGCGTTTGTAAACCCAAGATGGGGAAGAAGGGAACATTTCGGCTGCTCTAAGTCGTGCGTTTAGGTTTTTCTCACGAAGGATCGAGTCATTTCTCACGTTTCAAGTTCATTGAAAACATCGCCGCACATTTCGCTGCCACTTTTCTGCTCCAAAGCAACCGACAAGGCTAGGTTTGCATAGGAAGCCGCTGGGCCGCGTTCTGCTGCCTACGGTGGGTGCTGGGCTCAAACCCAGGTCCTTCGCACGCAACAGCACCACACGCCCGACTCTGATGAACCGATTGGCTCGGGGAATGGAGTATTTAGTCGACGTTTGGTATAAATCGCCTCAATGTGAACGTTGTACGTGAAAATGATGGACGATCAGCTACGACCATAAGGACGTTGAAGGAAACAACGGACACAGTGAATCCAGTGAACAGACAGGCTTGGCAGTGGACTGGGACTCACTGGTACTCAGTACTGGTACTCGTCGTCCCGTCTCACGGCTCTTCCTATGTAGTCGTGCACCGCAATGATGTACGTTCCATGACTATACGTCGATCGGAGGATCCGGAGAGTTTCGAGAAGCCGCGGGTTAGTTTGACCGAAAAGCAGCAGGAAACGACAGGCTGGGCGTCTGCGTTTTGGCGCCTCGCGAACGTGTTGTTTGTCCTGCAGATACGAGGCCACTTACTGAGCACCCGGAAAGTGAGAAGAAGATGAGATTACATAAATGAAACGGGCGCGTGAAAGCGGTCGTGTTACAGCCTGAATTTCGCTTTTCATGGGAATTATACACAAATACGATCCAAACACAACAGATGCAGGTTCGGTGTTTGGTGCCATCGAGTCGGTTTTGGACGTCCTGCGTCGCCGTGGAATAGCTGACACTTATCGCGCCGCGTGAGAAAAACGAAGCGCGGTTCTTAGGGAGGCGGAGTGTTCGGGAAGCGAGAAACAATGGGTTGCCAAGCGGCCATCTCGTCGTTACGGAGCCCGGCGGCCCGAAGGCGTGAAAAACAACACGGAGACGCTAGTGAGACCGAAACGGGACGAACGCCCTCCGCCTCGCGTGACAAACACCCTCCGTGCCAGCTGTTGGCACAACAGTGACTGAACTGGAGATCGGCGACGCTGCGCTCTAATGTTCCCGAAAGCTTTTGTCAATCCCAAAATAACAGGCAATTGATTTATTCGCCTCCTTTTCCAAAGACGTCGAATCCCCCGCGGCGGCGGCCGGAAGGACGCGGTTCCTCGGCTCGCTGGCGATCGTCGTCGTTCCGGGTCGGCTGCGATCGCTGCTTTTTTTACCTCTCCTGACGGGGAGACGCAGAGGCAGGACCGGGGTGCAAGAGGCCAGAGAGAAAAGGCCACGAGTCGATCCGCTGCTCCTCTCGGATGGTCAAGCATCTGCGGCGGAAGGCGAAATTTCGGGTTTTACCTTCAGGTAAAAATGAAGCAAACGTGAGGTTTGTTACATCTGCGAAACGGACAGTCGAGCGCCGATGGCCGCCGCTCCGAGCACCGGATGATGTTGCCTTTTCCTGTCCGTCGGATAGCAGCGCAGAGCCGAGGGACGAGAGAGCGCAGCCGGTCGAACGGAAACCGTCCGACTTAGACAGCCGGCGGTGAGCAGGTAACGGCTACGCGAGCTGAGAAGAAGGACGTGTTTAGGAGGCCACGGCAAGGGATTCGATCCGTTCAGGTGATCGAAGACGTGCGAGCGTCAGAGTTCAGCAGATGATGTCAAAACTGATGCCTTCAAGAAAGCCCGTGAGAAGGACTTGGGTTAAATACAGCGTGGGACACGGTTCTTCACAGTTTCCTTGCGCTCCAGTCCAGCGTGAAGTTATAATCACAAAGTGATAAAACGGACAGAGAGCCACCAGGTTAAATTATTGTTGCGATGCATATAAAACAACTTTCCCATCAACCAGAACAGAATTTTGTTTATTACAGTGCATGAATTTTTCAGATTCAAGACAATTTACTTCCTACACTAAACTACCTACTCCGCCATCATCTTGCACTTCCAGATGGGATTACATCTGCATCGTGAAGTCTTTATGAAGTCCATTAGTGCCTGCAGCATCCTGTGCTGAATATATATGACTACGACGACCTTTTTGTTCCGGGCCATGTGTCCTTGTCCGTTAACTTTGTTGCCGAGCATCATTTTCACCTGGTCGAAACTCGCTCCCGGCAGCTTGGGGGGGTCCAGCAAGTGCGGCTACTGGCCTTTCTGGGTGTCAAACTGTCGAGTTTGCAAGTTCTCCCTGTGTCAGAGTGGATTTGCTGTGGTTTCCTCCCGCAGTCCAACGACAGGTGTCCGGTGCGTGTAAATTGTTTGTGCGGGGCCCCTCCCGACAGACCGGCGTCCCGTCAACCAGTTAAGGATAACGGATCGATTTGGTGTGTAGATCACATACGGCGGGGTATTTCACCGTGATTTGAACCAGCAACCTTCTGGCCAGAGCACCACAGCACGCTGACCGGTAGGCGACCTTCCCAGCTCCGCACCGGCTCTGCCAGTAATAAAAATAATACTGAGTAATAACAGCCGCAGTTTCGACTGGTTTCCTTCGTCCTCGGTTTAGGTTTGTGGGGTTTTGACATAAAGATGCCCGATGTTGTTTATGTCACGAGATGCCCCGCGGTGTATGAGCCCAGTGCCAGCGGAGTTTAGAGAGACGGTTAAACAAATTCCGGGAGAAATGTGCAATGGAGCATCAGTGGGACGAAAGGGGGACCTTCAGTCTCCGCCCTGGCCGACGGTGTCTGGAAACCCTCTCGTCCTGGTGTAAGTAGCTGAGCCGAGCCGGTCCCTGCAACGTGACCCCGCGTTCCTGTACGCTGCGGCTTGTTGAGCTGACGCAGTTCCGGGCTGCCGCCTTCCTTCGCTGGGTCTTCAGCCGCCGTCGAGATGTTTGCAGAAGAGCGAAGAGCAGACCGTCTCGGAGCTCGAACTCTGCCTCTCCTGCAGTTACGCTCCGCTACCTTTGCTGGTTCTGTTCGAAGGGAGAGATTTTCTTATTAATACTATATTCCCTCACCTTGCTCAGTTGCGCCGGTACGGTACGGTGCATCACGTATGAACATCAGGAGAACCTGCCACCGTCAGCAAGACGGTGACACAAACACGAGACGCAGCGATCAGACCGAGGACACATTTCGCTTCGTCACCCACACGGCTCTTTGCGGGAAGCGTGACGTGACAAACGGCTTTGTCCTGCGGGTGCCTCTTCGGGGCGAAGGCCAGCAGCTGTAGGACCGGTGTAGCTTCTTTATTAGATCCGTTGTTTGTGTGAACTGCATTTCGACAAGTAAAATAAGGTAAATAGCAGTCAGGAGCTCAGCAATTGTTCCATTTTTACATTTTCCAGTTTTATGCCCCCGAATGTTAGTCGGAGCTCCTCACAGCACCGGGACGTTCAGCGATTTCCTGACACCAAATACTTGGAAACAATTTTCCTGAGCAGTATTTCTTTTAAAACTAACAGAGGGACTCCCAGCTGACGCGGATGGATGACGGACCGTCTCCCAACAACCCACGTGAAATAATCCGTAACTGGAAACAACACCGTGTCACCCTGGGTTTAGCTCACGGTGAAGGAAAAGGCGTGGAGCCGCCCAGCATTGGCCTGCAGGGGTTTCCCTGATGCCGCCTCTTTGTCGACAGTCGCCGGGGGTGTTTTATACTTATACAGAAGTCAAATAAAAGAATACAGCGACCAGAGTGTAACTCACACCGACCGCACGTCCAGGTTTATGGCTCTCTGTATAGAGCCCCCGTCTGGTTCATCTAGTCAAACCCCCAGGTAATACACTGTCTCTGACCACGTATGTGAAAGTGGTTTTCAATCATCACAATTGACCTTTGTTTCAAACTTATGAAGTCCGTTCCCAAGGCTCCAGTCCAGGGCCCAGGGGCTAAAGCCTATTGGCCTGAATCAATGCTTTTCTCAAGTGGCTTTGGAGCACAGCGAGGCCTGGAATCCAATACTGGCTCGTGTCTTAATTGCTTTCCCACAAAGCAGCTTTAATAATGCCAATAAATAACATATATTATTTTTTGCTGGTTTTTATGATGAAGGACAACGGAAGGAGCCGTCTTCCGTTGTCAAGACCCATCACCGGACTCGCGAGGTTCTGCAGGCCGGGGGGGACTTGGCCGCGGGGCTGCGCCGCCGGTGGGGAGGAGGGCAGGAGAGGCGTGATGACAGCGGGGTGGAGGAGAGTCACGGGCGTCCGATGAGCAGCAAATCACACTAAATAAAACACATTAATTCTTTTTCTTGCAGACAGTTTGTTTCGGACAAAACCCTCATTCGGACTATTTCGGACCCCCTCGCCATTTGCTCAGCCTCAACTAGCTCTTTTTTTACGTGTCTAATGAGCAGTATGTAATGTGCCTCATCCTTGCATTAAAGTCTGAAGCCCCTTTGGAGTGAGACAGTGAAAACAGAAACGGGGGATGTAATTGACTGCAATGTTCAACAAAAATCAAAATTCTTTGTTTTTTTTTAATCGCACGCATATGTGCCTTTGTGTGCCGCACAGCGGTGACACCGAGGCTGGACGGCGTTCGTTCCCACCGAGGCTCCGACATCAGGTAGGAATTCACCGCCGCACAGCAAACCCGTCTGCTCACTTACACCATCGAAACCACAGGACTTATTTAATATTTCTTTCACAGCGACACTCAGACCACATTAAATATGTCCATCTTATTTGTACAGTCAGTTATGTCATTTTTCAGACCTGTAATACCTTTAAAAACACCTCAGACCACATACAGCAATTCCTCCCTGTCGGGGTTTAACTCGTCCCCGAAAACTAATTTTTCAGACACCGAGTGTCTGTTTCCCGTTATTTCAACTGGGGGGAGTAAATAAACAAACGGGGCCCTGACGGCCCATCGGAAACACCCGCGCAGCCGTGGAGCCCTGAGCTGAGCGGGGTAAACGCGGTAAACANACAAACGGGGCCCTGACGGCCCATCGGAAACACCCGCGCAGCCGTGGAGCCCTGAGCTGAGCGGGGTAAACGCGGTAAACACAGTTACCTCAGTAGAAAAGACTCGCTGTGCTCACGAACGTGGTGTTAATAAAGGGGATAAAGACGAGCGTCGCAGTGACCCGCCGTCCGCCTCTGTTTCCCTCAACAACCGCGTTTAAATAAACAGGCTTATTTAAAAATTCAATGTGTAATAAACACGTTGAGACAAAACAAAGGAGGGGAAACAGCTGATAACACCTGAGCGGCATCTGGCTTCCGGTAAATTCCCCACACAATGGAGTTTATTATAGATGCAGGATTATTTTATTACGCTACTACTACTGTACACTACTGTACGCTATTTATTTGTAGATTTACGTTGATTTTGATTTGCATTTTGAATTTTTAGTATGAATGAACTTCCAATAAAAATTCATTATCGCTATAATATATAAAGTTTCCATTTGGATACTGACACAGGTATTAATTCTAAGAGCTATTATAGGGAAAGTTTGGATATAGAGAGTTCGGAATTGCTCTATATCTTAACATTGTCTTATCTTTGTCTCATATGTAGTTCTGGAATCACATCGGTAACAATGTTATTACTGCTGTTGTTATGTATCGGCTACCTTTGCTCAAGGCAGCTGACAATGTCGGTGTGAGATAAACTATGCTGCTCTGATGCAAGTATCAGAATTCAGACCCAAAATGTGGTCTCGAAACACACGTACTCCTCAACATTTTGCCGTAGAGGAAAACCTTCCCACCAGACACGGCCCTCGATGTTGCTAAACGCCCCCTCGCCGGTAGCGTCGCACACAAAGACCCGTAATTGTTTTCCGGCAGCTCAGACAGCTGTCATCTCGTGATGGATGAGGCCGGGCCAGTAACGGACCAGCTGATAGAACAGCATCTCGACACCTTGGAGGAGATTTGATGGACTTCTGCTGTGTGAATGCGAACGTGAGAAGAACCCGGACCTGTGTCTTTTGCTTGTAGACTGTAAATCTTGGAAAATGTGACAAAGACTCTTAAGTTGGAGAAGATGTGCGACTGTCCACCTGTGGATGCAGTCGGGCCCAGAAGATGCTCGGTTTATCACACGAGGGACCCGGTGAGAAGCCTGGCGCCGTGGCAGAGCGACTCCGGGCCGAAGGATTAGCTCGAAAAGCAAAGCAGAGCCCGTGGTGAGCCGCACATACAGCGGGAGACGAACAAAGCGACTTCAGTAAATTCCGGATTCGGTGAATCTAGCAGGATCGGTGAAGCAGATGTTAACTAACGCGTAGCTTTCGTTTTGAGGTGGAAATAATTGATATTCAGATGCAATTATTCTGTGCACCGAATTAACATCAGAATGGCACCAACAACCGTCCTTTTGCGTTATTACCCTCATTAGGACCCTCGGAAACGCGGAGAATATGTCCTTGTTTATTCTCGCGACTTGGCATTGCAAGAAGGGAAAAAACGCGCTTCTCAATAACAAACACACACGTTGCTTGCTTTTGAACAGATGGCCAATATATTTGACAGTGCTGTTTCTGACATGTGCACCATCTTTATTCCAAAGAGTGGCGAAAAAAACAAAAACATCTTGTCTCCGTGGTTCTCATTTGCGGTGCAGGAACAATAATTGCCTTTTACGAGGACACCGGCAACCCTGTAGCTCCGGCTTGCTGGAGCGTAGAGGTCGCGAGTAGGTTTGGAAGGTAGCCGTGCGCACAGATTACAGATTGCCTCATTAAAACGCTAAACATCTGGGCTGTAGCTTCTGCGAGGGACATCCCTCAAATTAACGCTATTGGTGACGCACAATTACGTTCGTTTTTTTTTCCGAAACAAAGTTAAGCTGCTTACGACGATTTCGCTGTTTATACAGCCGAGCAGTTGCCGTGCTGGTAATCCGCTGGCGTCTACTAGTCCTTTCTAGTAAGTTCTTCACCGAAAAGAAATATTTATTCGGCGTCGAGTGGCCTGAACCACGGATGATTAATACTGGCACCGCGTGTAATCGATCAAACGCGAGAAGTTTTCTTTCCTCCTTCTTCCCCGCTTAGCGCAAACACGGCAAACATCTGCTCTGATGTATGAGCTCTGAGCCATTTTTTACTTTCCACGAGAAGCAGGCTTCTCTGCACCTTCAAACCTGTTTCTCTACACATCCGTGAGCAGATGCTTTCGCGGCAAAACCGCTGACTTGGTTAACTGTTCTCAGAGGAGACTTATGTTAGACATTAGCAGGGGCTTCATTAATGTCCGGCAAAACTTTGCCTGGATCTACCGTTCACACTACACGTTCACCCCAGGGGTGTAAGTTACCCTGTTCAAGTTGATTTTTGGCAGGAGGCTTTGTTGCCACAATAAGGGATCTCAATTTTTGTTTGCTGACTCAGAACTTATAACTAGTTGTCCAAGTCAGGGTCACAGCAGCCCGGCCTATGGGTGAGATGCTGAGTTGCTCAGATGCTTCTCCAGTTTCAGTGCAACGACTAAAAGTGCAGGTCCTGCGACAAAAGCATCGATCGCCCTCAACCTCAACAATAACGCCGTCCCACAGCCCTGGAAATCCAGAAATGTACAACCAACCCAAACACCAACATCAGAAGAAGACTGCTGTCTGTCTCTCTGCTGTCTGCTGCATCCCCAGCGAACCTCTCCTCCCAAAAGTCCCCGCAGAATATGTGAGCACATGTGTGGACACTAAAGACAACTTCAGGCCGTTATGAAGGAAGCCCTTCGCTGTTGCTGAACAGCTGCACAACTTCTACACCAGTTGGTCACAGAAGAAGTGACTGACAGACTGCTGTCGCCAGCTCATCTCCCTGGCTAAAAGGGTCCAGTTGGTGGAGAATCGCAGGACAGTCTTGACGGATCCACCCCCCGCTCCCCACGTCCCCGTCCGACCCTCCCGGTGACTTTCCGATAAGCGTCCGGGGCATCGGGCTGCTGCCATTCCCGGGTCCACCAGAGCTTTATAGCATGTTAAACGGTGGCTTCACTGAGGCACGTATGAATTTCTGCTGGTTTGTTCCAGACTTTTGGCTCTAGGAAGTTCACCCGGATTGGGACGGCTTCAGAACACCGTAATCGTCAACGCAGTCAGGCAGACCTGATCCCGAAAGCCCACACTGTCTCCCAGAAACCACCAGTGACCTAAAACACGTCCCACAAAACCCACCGTTTCTGCAAAGGGTCCTGAGCATCACGTGGGGACGCGTGGCTTTGAAAGACATTTAGGAAGAGAGGCTCTCGGGATGCGGCACACAGGGCGGCTTTTTCTCATGCAGTCGGTGTTTTGGTTGGTTGGACGTTTCTGGATCTCCAGCCCTGTGGGACGGTCGTAGTGTTGAGGTCGATGGGGGGGAACTAACATGTGAGATGTGCTGTACTGTCTGTGTACTTCTGGTTGAGGGGAAACCAGGAGCCACAGTCCATCATGTCGCATTTCAAACCTGATTTTACAAGATAGCAGCTGTTACCCTGGTGCCTCGACAGAGGCCTGTGTCGTCTTTCTGTGTGTGTGTGTGTGTGTTATAGTGAATGCTGGTGGTACGTTGGTAAGGTTCCACAGTAAATAAAACATGTCACCTAACTGGGAGCTGCTAATGGCTCTGATGCAAACCTTCATGATGGTGTCGCTTTGGAGCTGTGAACAAGTCCAGTTAGATGCAGATGTATCTGCAAAGTTGTGCTTGTAAGTTGTGTTTAAAACACATCAGACCTGATCAAAGCTAAGCTTTAACAAATTCAGCGTGATCTGGTTTAATGCCTTCGGGACAGAGAGTCTCCAGCCTCTTTGCCACATTTGGCTGCTATTTTAAAATTCGCTCTACATATTCATGTAATTCTTCACGTCTCGACAAAGCAGGCGAATAATCAGTTTGTAGACGGGGAACCGACTCGTGCAGCACCTGGTAAACAGTGGTTAGTGCAGCTAAGTGAGGTGTGTGATGGTCTGGCATCTTCTACAGGACCGGCGGTTTGCTAAGTTAACCACGGGCAGCCTGAGGTGAACAAACCACAAATCTGCCCTTTCCTATCCCAAAAGCCACCGAGTCACCACGGTCCCTCGCATCGCCTTCAGGGTTTGCCCTCTTCTCCTGTTCCGCCAGCTTGGCATCCCAACGAAGAGCCTCCGCTGGCGGCTGTGATGTGGCCGATTTGGACTTTTGCTTTCCGACTTGCTCCCCTTCCATCTTAGGAACATGAATAAATAAACCGCGGAAATGCGTGCCCTTTGTTTTTTTACATCTTTTCCTGCACCCGTGATGATGCGGATTAACACGTCCCAATATTTCGGTCGCGTGCAGGCGGACGACAGGTGGATGTTTTCCACGTCCGAAAAAATGACAAGTCGTAAACCTTCCTCGCGCTGCCCGTGTGATCTCCAGCGTCCGGCCCCCTCGCTATTTGACATTCTGGAAATGTTACACACAGAAGCAGGAGCCGCTCCACTTTATAAATCCACTCCATTAAAGGGAAGTGTGGTCCGTGGCCTCGCCTCGCTTTTGTTCAACACGAGCGCAGCTTTAATAGGCGGCCGGGTCCTTATTAAGTTAAATTCAAGATGTTCAGGAGTGAAAAGTAAATGAGTTTTAAACGAGAAAATGAACCTGTTTGTACGCAGGATGTGCTTGTGTGAGAATACACCTGAGATGTGCGTCTGAACCGACGTGAAGCCCTCGAGGTGCGGGAGGTTACGACAAACCCGGCAAAGTGTTTCAGGCTTTCCCAGGAGCAACATTAGGCCCATTGTGAGAAAATGGGAAAATCCCAGGTGCTGCTGCCATCGGGCTGCTTTACCAAACTGTGAAACTGTGAGAGCGTCCGCAGCCAGGACAGAGCTCAGTGCCGCCGTCGGCGCAGCTCGGCGTGAGAGACCACCTAGAGGGAACCTTCTCGATGAACACTAATGTAAGTCCAGTCAACCGAGTACGTTCTGGGGTTTCCTCACAGTCGCCACGGCTTTCGTGCAGTTAGCACCTCTCCGCCGTGCCGCCGCTGAAGGGAGCTCTTTCGCGACGGATCATTTTCTGCCTTTGCCAGGCGGATAAGCTGCTAAATACAGACAAAGCGAATCCCACCGGACCATCGATTCTATTTCACTCTGCAGGAGATCTGTGTTCAGGCAAAGATTCATACAAAAATTAGATAACTGTCCAAAATAAGTCATTATTCTGGAACAGCACAAAACACAGAGTAAATTCCCATTGAAAATCTGCGGCACGATCCGGAGACAGTCCGCTGGCCCCCCGAGCGCCACCCATCGGAGCCCAATTTTGGGCAAGTCGCGCAAAAGCTCAAAGTTCATGCAGACGTACCACAGAGGCCTGTCTGCCAAATATTGACCTGTACGAAACATCCGCCTCATTCCTCTCACCCCGTAAAATGGCCACGTTGGCACGTATTAACTGCAACCTCCGTTTTCTGGAATAATCTCGCCACACTGTGCTGCAGAAAGCAGGTGCTAACCGACGGCGTGCCCGTACGGCGCTGACTCGGCCCGTACGGCAATAAGAAAGGTGGACTCGGGGACTGGGATCCAAAGAGGGACTCGTGCAGCACTCGTTCAGGTGAAACCTCCCGTGATGTGTCACCTCTTGCACTCCTGGGGTTAGGCTGCTGAAGCAGTGAGAACATCTGGGAAACAACACATTTTGTGAAACTGCCGCGCCTTCCGCCCATTCGCTCTCGGCTCCACTCTATTGTAAAATATCGATCGTCTTGAGCTCTTGCGAGGCTGTAGAGCCGAACGAAGCGGACGGCGGAGGTGAGAAGGGAGAGATGCGTCTGCCGCGGCGAGCCGCTGCATTGGCTTCAGGGTGGGACTCGCTGTCAGTCCACCAAATAAGGTGCGCTCTGCGACAGGCTAAACAATGATACGCAAGAGAGAAAATATGAGCAATAATGAAAAGTCAGCTCATGATAAACCATTTAATTTGTGCAGCTAATAACCTGAAATGACGCCGGGGAGCTTCTCAGAAGGCCTCGGCTGCCTTGCCAGTCGCCTCATCATCCCTCTACTTCTCTGCAGGTGGGATCGTTGAGGTGGAGCTCTTCTCCAGCGCCGTCATTCTGCTCTTCACTGACCCCTGTGCAGACACCGGCGCACCCCACTAAACATAAGTAAAAAATGTCGGCTTGTTTGGCAATAACTGGCGGAAATTGTTGTAACTTGGCTTCTTACGTCTTTGTTCCATTTTTGTGCAGCGTTCTGTCTGGAGCAGCGGACTAACTCTGGGGACAAGTGGACTTCAAGGGTGAAAATGCATATTTCCCCACCTTATTACCCCCAAATCCCTCACGTGTGCAGGGCCCCGCGTGCGATTTCTTCGTTTTTACACTTTTGTTTGCTCAAACGTAACAGCAACTGGCTTGTGTGGCGAAACACGCAGACGATCCTGACGGCGTCACGCGTGCCGCCCCTCGGGGACGCAGACACGGCGGTTGTTTTATATTTTCAAAACAGCCTTTTTACAATTTAATGAAGCTGACTGTGAAAAAGCCTCACTTAAGATGAGAAGGACCCGTGAGCAAGTTCTCAAGTCTGCCAGACAAACCGAGGTTGAGCTTCGGACGTAGAGGTTATGGCATCGAGCCACACGGAATACGGTTCCGTAAAGCAGGCGAGGACAATGTGGAGGTGGACAAAAGAATCGAAAGGTAGAACAAAAGCCCAATTATTTATTTTCTTTCCACTTAAACGTTTTAAATACAGCTATTAAAGGCACAGCAACAGGGACTCTAGTGGAGACTTAGGGTTGTACTTAGATGCTGCAGTTCACCATGCTGTCTGCTATCTTCCTACTACGTGAGGAACATCGTTTTAGTCATAAAATGGACAGGACTACTAGTATAACAGCAGGGGACACATCCGGGCAAAGTGATGCATCTTTTACATATGAAAGCGGTTTGTTTTGCATCCGGAGCCTCGGTGAAATTTGTTAGGGCCACTTCGGCTGCGGCAGAAGGGCGGCTCTTCAGAGAAGCTGAACTTTGATCTACGGCGGCACCAAATCCCCTGCTGTGACAGGCAATGTCGGCAAACGCCTTCACACCGAAGCCCTCTCACCCTTTCCCGAAGAGCCGCGCCGCCGACGGAGCTTTTGAAGTGTCAGACAGGCACCGAGAGGCAGGTAGACGCACAGGACCACGAGACACCCGTTCGGCGGCTCGTCTCCGCGTCACGTTCACCTCACCAGAGCGACGCTGGAGCGGGTCTGATATTTGCCTGTTTTCATGTGCACAGGAGCCTGATAACATTCCAGTTTCACCACAACGTGACTCTTTTGTAAGCTGCCAACAAGATCGGCGCCAGTTCGGAGCAGTGATGTGTCAAACAGATCGTCTCGTCCGGTTGAAATTTTCTAAAGACCTCAGGTTTTGGGCCCGCGAATAGTCGCGCGTGTGTCACGGAGCGACGCCACGCTCTGTGGGCCCGACGCTCTTTTGGGCAGCGTTACCCCCGCCGAGGAAACCCTGACACTTCTTACTATAAGATAAATTTAAATCTCTATTCGAGATCAATCCCTTTTCACCAAAAATCATTTAAGCTCAGCAGAAACTGCACTTGGTTTTTACAGAGTCACAGAAGTGAAAAGGTGGACGCGGTTTTATGCGAGTGGCGACGCAGCGGGGGGGTAAGTCTGACACACTATCAGTAAAATGATTTAAAGCTGTAGAAACCATCATTTATTCTGGCTTTACCTCCATTAAACAGATTGCTGTATAGAGTCGGTACTAAAGCGCCAATGTGGGACATTTATTAGTGCTGGACTTTCACACCACGTCTGACAGAGGAAAAGACGGCAGTTTAAAGTTTTCTTAAGATTCAAGGCAAAACAAGACTTCTGCTATGAAGTTATGAAGCACTCGCTGACACTAGAATAAGAACGAGGCGCGATAGAAACAAGGGCAGATCCGGCGTTTCAGCGCTGTGCTGCGAGACAGACTGCAGGCCCACGGTAAAGATATCCCTTCGCCATCATCTATCCCTTCTGCAAAATTCCCAAGAAGTGAACGGAAACCCGTCTTTCAGGTCAGACGTTACAGATGCGTTTTCCGGCGTTAGACGCAACGTTTTTCCTTCAGGAATGAACGCCATTTGGAGCATTGATCTACTTGCTCACACTGTGAAGAATGAAACCCACGTTTGCTCGGTGTTTTTGCTTCCTGGGTTTTGTCACCAGAATAATATTTTGCTGTGAGACGAACGTGGCCGGAAGGAGGCCGAACGGCTGCGGCAGCCGAACCGCGAGCTCATCGTTCCCGCCGAGTCGGCGGCTGGTGGTCGACACGAGTAGATCCTTGTGGACAAGTGGCCCTGATTTATTATTATTATACTTATTATGTAAATTATGTCTCCTAATTGTGGCTCACAGTAAGTCGTAATAATAACTACGCAAACCCGTGGTCTGCAGGGGTCAGTGAAATATTACACCCCAACAAAGAATAAGCTGTTAAGTCAGTCAGAAAAGAGCGAAATAGCAGCCCTTGAAACAGCAGCAACATGAATAGATGTGTGAGCAGTTTGCACAGTTAAATACTGCAGACCTCGTGTTTTGGAGGGAGAGGTTTGTGGGGCGTTCTTAGGCCTTCTTCTTTTAACTCGACGTGTTTGGTTCGTACAACCGTCCCTGTACTCGGTTCAGGTCTTTGATCCCGATCCCGTTGGACCTGCAGTATGTGCTTTTATTCCAGTTCTGCTGAGCAGAACAATTTTCGCTTCTCACTTCCTCCCTCGGTGCTGGAGAGAGAGAAGAAGAGCAGAGAAGCGAGCTCCTGCGGAAATGTGCGCCGACGCCGAGCGGCGTGAACAGCGTAAAAAGCCGAGCTGCTGCTGGACTTCAGGTTGTACTGAAGACATTTCAAAAAAGACATTTCTGGTTTGACAAAGGAGTCGCCCCCGAGACAGCATTAATGTCGGGCACGTTTACAGCAAATGCTATTCATGACTTCATGAGTTCTAATTTTCCACTTCAGTTAAGTTGAGCAATTGTGGCCGCTTGTCAGAAAGAAACCGGTAACAACAGCGGTGACGCTTTTCTCTTCTGCGACGTATAATCTACGTTCTCCACTGTTCCTCACAGGCAAATGGAATCAGTCTGCAGGAGGAACTTCTCCTGGGAATGAGTGGCCAAAATAAACGTCCATCACGCTCACTTTTCGCGGCTGAGCTTATCGGTCAGCGTGAGATAAAGTCACGAGCGGAGGAACCCCTGAGGTCCCCACTAACTGAACGGTGCACAAGATAAGTGCTGCGCGTCTTGACTCCTGCAAAATGGCACGCGGGACATGTTGGGTGACGTTTATGGTGTTAGAGAATGAGAGACAGAGGCTGCTGTGGCTGCGACCCTTTTCCCCGTCTCCCCTCAGCTGGTCCCCAAACATCCCCAGACAAGCTTCGCCGTTTCGGCTCCGTTGTCACGTTAGAAAAGACACTCGCTTAGACTCACTTAAAAGCGACCGTCTACCGCCGCGGCCGCGGTGACATCGACGCGTGTTTAACAGGGGCGATACACACGCGGCGAACGTGCGATGCAAGGCGAGCGAATCTCTTTTTACGTCACTCGGCACTGAGCATCACGGTTGAGAAGATCGCTTTACAAAAACAGACTGAATCGAAGATGACGTTAACTGTGGGGAAACAGACCCTGGGTGGCCTTTCATTTGCATATCTGAAAACCAGATATCTTTCTGTTCCCTACTGGCTGTCCGGCTGCTCGGCTCCAGAGTTTTCACTGGAAGCCTGCTAAATATTCACATCTGCCCGCTGGATTCTTTGTCTGTCCTCAGTTTGCAGGTTGGTGTCTTTGTTTGTTTTTTATTTTGCACGAAACAGGAGCTACAAGGCGGTTTCTCGGCCACGTTTGTGCGCCACCGACCTTCACCGCGGCCGATGTCGACTCGGCTGGCGCTAAGCCCCTGTTTCTCACCCTCGTCCCCCCGCTGGCAAACCGACAAGTCGGTTGCGTTCCTAAAGTTCTACGTAAAAGCTGTCAACGTAGATCCATCTGCACTGGAGCAGTGTGATTTTGAGCTAAACTCCTCTGCACACCTTTTTGGTGAATTAGCTTTCTGGTTCTGCAGTAAGTTGGTCCAGGACACCTTGACCACCGAATGACAGTAACAGCATTGGAGGAGGAGATTGAGCGAACGCACCTCTGCGTCTGGAGGAACTTACAGACTCGCGTTCGGAGCGTGAGTTGTCGGCATGAGGCTACGGCTCCGGTTCGGCATTCCATCTGAGGATATGATCTAGAAAGACGTTTTCTTATCGTCCGTCCGCAGCTGACCAGCCGACCCCGGCTCTCAACTTATCAGCTTATGTAACTGCGGAAGCTTGAGTAGTTATACCTGCAAGCCAGAGCTCCTGCATAACCTTCCCTTCAGCTGAAAATGTACCACAACATTATCTGGATGTTGACATGCTGCCCAAAACTAATAAATGTTGCATAGCGTACACACAGCCCCCCGTGTGGTGTGTAAGGGAGGTAAACTGTGAGACACAGAAGAAATCTATACCCCCCTTAAATTGCTCTGTTCAACATCACATGTTTCCTCTGTGGATTATTTTTTCAACTGTGGGGCTGGATGTATCCCAGAAGGTCTACTGGGAGTGAAACATCTCAGCACACATCAGCATGACAGGAACACATCAAAAAGCTCTCGCTCGCACAAACCTGGGCTTCAGCTCCGGTGGTTCACATCAGATGTCCCACCAGAGGACAAGCGGGAGCTGCACCAAACGGTAAGTGTGCGTAATACACGCATGTCCTGCAGGCCATAACCCTGCAACCGCCTGCTCTGGACGTCTGTGGAGACGTTGCCAGGTTTCCTCCGCATCCCGTCCAGCTACAGCATTTCTTTTCATTTCATCCAGGCTCATGCTGGTTTAGAGTCACATTCGTTCCAGTCCTCACACTGCCCAGCCCCTTCAAAAACCCCGAAGGAGATGGAACAGCAGCGGCGCTTTGTCTTCTGACTGTTCCGCATTGTGGTATGTGTAAATGCGGTATCGGAGTGTGGAGCCCCATCCGGGAGTGGGAGCGGGAGCAGAGCGAGGCGTCGGGTTCGTCAGGCTTTTTGGTCGGTTCACAAGCAAGCGGCACCCCGGGTCACCACCGCACACCTAGCAGGGTTGCAACCCACCTGAGCGCTGGCTGGCAAGAGCAAAGCTGAGGTAAGAGGGGTTTAAGACCCGCGTGAGACGGGACAGTGAAGCTCCGCTCTTTTACATGCGCCCTGGGAAACGTCCTTCATGCTCACACAGACGCTCGAGTTGCCTTTCCACTGAAGGGTTGCCGAAGACGACAGCTGGGAAACACTGACCTTCTTTCCGATTATTTTTTCATCAAAAGTGCACACAAGATGTTCAGTGTGGAAATCGAGACTCTGTAGCAGCTAACGTGGAACCCTGGGCCCGTAACGTGAGCACAAAAACACATGATGACTAGATCACCAGAAAACTGCGGGTTTGAATTAAGAGGACAGAATACGAAGCAGCAGTAAAGTTCCATACGGAGTGAGTTGGATGAGACAAAAATGAGTTCCTCATGCAGGAGGAGCACAAAGACGTGGACCTTTGACCTTGGCACCTGGATGAATGCCGGTACCTGTGGTGGAGTCTGGCGCCTTCTGCTTGCCTGCTGTGATGTCTGGAAGAAGTGAGGGCGTCTCGTGTAAATCCGTCGCTTCTCTTCCTCAGAACTCGCAGTTTCTTCCCTCATCTTCATCACCAGCAGCGCTTTCTCCTTACATGCACATGAGGGTTGGGGGTAGGGGGGATACACCCCACTAGCCAGTCAGCCCAATTCCCAATTCTTCTTGGCATTGCGGCTCGTGGCTGCGTTTTCATTTAAACCAAGACTTACAGGGGACTTGTGGGGCTTTTTCTCCTGAGTCCTTAACAGGTTCGGTGGGTTGCTGAACTGGTTTGTTCTTATGAAAACGTGGTTGGACCAAAAGGCGCAGCCACAGGTGCGAAGGACCCCAGAGCAGTTTCCGTCACTCGGAGACGCGCCACGTTTTCAGACGCAGGCCTTTTGTCGACACGTTGTTTTGCATCCTGTGGTTTCCACTTCACTTCAAAGAACCTCAACCTTCGATTTCTATTCCCAGTGAAACAAGACAGAGACAGGAAACGCGAATAAAGTTTGAGCCGTGAAGAAGGGGGGTCGGAGCTGAAGCCCTCCTCCTGAGCCGAGGTCTGTGGCGGCCTTACCTGGCGATTAGAAGCACAGTTCAAAATAAGCATCACAAAGCATTATCCCCCAAAGGTTTTCTTGAAGGCAATAATCAGGATAATAAGGAAGCGCAACAGGCCACCAGAAGAAGAACGCCTGCCAGCACGAAATCGGTGGCCGATGCAGATTTTGTGTCCCCTCGAGGGGATTGGAATAAAGGAGGAACTTTCCTCTCTTGTGCAAAAACAAAAGGAGCTCCTTAAAGATATCAGAGGAGAGCAAAAACCTGCAGGGTATCTTAAGAGATGAGGACGTCCTGTAGGAGGGATGAGACGTGAGCCACACAAGACTGTCCTTGGGTCTTTAGTAGCACAGAAACCAACTTAACACTGCTTTTTGTCTCACTGCTTTCATCTTGCTGGAGTTTCTGGGTCTCCAAAGGGGTTTTTAATAGGTAACATATGGCTGAGGTTGTTAGATGTTCTCCTGCTTATGAATATGTACCGTGTAAGTAGTGCATGGCTTGCAGAACAAAATGAAATTCAACAGAACCGTCCCACGATACCCCAAGCGAGAGGGTCTGTAACAGGGAGCTTCTTTCTGTAGTGTATTTATCTGCATGTCTTTCGGGCAAAAGGTAAAAAGGTAGAAAAAAGCGAGATCCCTTGCAGGCAGAATTGAGTATCTCTTCACAGCTTGAGGTGGATCAAGGTTTGGATTGAGTCCCTCTGAGTGAGCTCGCACGTATGTTCTGAAAGATTCCCACATCGTTCCAGAGGTGTATTCGTGAGGCAAAGCGATGGTTTCGGGTCTCCGCACGTCAAGTGTCTGCGTGTGACTGTCCCGTTCAGAGGGACCGCGTTGACTCCAGGTGGACAAGCGGACGGCTCTCAGCGGCAGTAGCCCCTGCTTAGAAACGTACCCATCTGGGTCAAATTCTTGGAAGGACTTGAGCTCCAGAGCAGAATTACTCCCTGCGTGGAGAGAAGTGCGGGTTTTAGGTATAATTATGGGTGCGAGGGGCCGGCGGGAGGCTGAGGAACTGCGTGTGCACTTGACTCCAAACAGAATCTGTTATTTAGCAGCGGCTGGTTAATTAGGATCACGAGGAACTGACCCTGCAGGTCTTCTTCTTTACTCCAGAGCTTCCAAACCAGTTCAGGTGCCTCGACAGGAAAGCAGAATAATTTAAGCCACTGTCTTTTAATCTTTGATGAATACAATTATTCTTTTTTTAACAGCACTTATCATAATTTTGTCTCTGTGTGCTGCGCTTGTTGGCTTATTAAAAGTCTCCAAAGTTGGCTTCGCTATTTACTGAGCTCCCGCAGCAGGACAGAGATCTGAAGAACGTTTCTGTCCTCCCCGTTGGCAGAGGAGGGCCGGGTCTCACTTCCGCACCCCGGACCCCCCTCGTCCAACTTGGCGAAATGACCCCACGATCACGCAGCGCCCAAAGGCGACTCGACGTCTCCTTCTGCTCGGCTCCCGGTCACGGCGTTCAGCTTTTTAACCCCTTCAGGAGGCAGACCGCTTGTGCGACGCACGACTTCCCACAGGCCTGGTCTACTGGTCTAAAATCGTGCTTCTTACCCCATACAGTGGCAAAGATGAAACTGGGAAGAATGCGATTGAACGTGCCGGAGGTGAACATTCTCGCAGGAGGGACACGCAGATGAAGATGACCAGTCACACGCAGGAACAGCTGATCCAACTCTGAAACAAAGGAGAGATGCTGAGGGGTGTCGGGCTTTCACTTCACGGGTCACGAGACCTGAGAGGAATCACTAGTTAACCCGGCTCAGGTCATGCAGAAATATTTTCTCCACGTCTTGCACTGAGTGCTTTAACTAATGTTTGGGGTGAAAGAGGGTCAAAAGCTTAAGGTGATCGATTCTTGCAAACCTGTAGGAAGATGAATGAGACGAAGAAAAAAGGATTAATAACTGAAGTCCTTTAAATACTTCACTTGTTTTATTTAGGTTTTACCACCTACATTCTGCTCTCTTTCGTGGTCCCTTATCTTTTCCGGAACATCTGGCAGCAGAGAGCAGACCACTGTGGGTAGAGAACAACATTTAATAGAAACTTATCAGTGTATAATATGCACATTATTACTCTTATCTTTTCAGTATTAAGGATATTGAAGAATATAAAAAAATCTGGGAAGCAATAACTTACATACGCGGATATACTTATTGCTTCACGATAAAACGGGGAGACGGGGATTAGTTTAAGGTACTAGTGGGTGTTATTGCTGACTCCCCAGGGGTGCCCAGACGGCCAAGGCTCAGGGCAGCTGACAACGTCCGGCGTCATACAGAAATTTAATTCAGAGGGTATTGAATGGAAACCTCCCTGATACCACCTTAGCCACGTGGATGTGCTCCCACATCTCAGACCCTCGATCTTGCTCCAGTCGCGAAGGCTGTCCGAGTTACCCTGCGCCTCCTCAGACCGGATCTTCGTATCGCTCTCTTAATTCCCTCGAAAAGATTGTGCTGAGGAGCTGCTCGGCTCCCCTTGACGTCATCTCAGCCCGAGGGTGTTAATAATCCGCAGTTATTTTCCATGATGAAGACGGGAACGTCAAACAAGACCCCTCCTCCCACCCCCACACCGCGTACGTTGGACTGACGGAGACGGAATGTCGGGATGGCCGGATCTGCCTGGTCAGCACACCTGGGATTCTGTGCTCAGAAGCAGCTGAACTGCTGCTGTGGAGATGTGGAATTGCAGGTGAAGAGGGGATCCTGTCTTCACGCAGCACGACTGAGATTATGGTGCATCAAGAACGACCGCTACTGCGGAGGAGAGAAGGTGACGGGAGAGTAACCTTCAGGAGGGTATTCAGCACTGGCCATAGCTACAGTTCATCTTGCTTTGAGGGGTTTTTGAAGGTGGTCTTCAGCCAGCTTTAAATTGGGGGGGACTGTATGTGGGTTAAAGATGTCTAGCAAGCCCTGAGTCTGCAGTCTCATTAGTTTGCCTTTTCAAGCCAGACCGAGCTGATGCGATGCTCACAGGTAACTTCTTTATTTACGTTTCTTCATTTAGCAGATTTTTTCCAAAGGCCTAAATCTTAGGAATACACACAGACACAGTATATACGCGTGTGTGTGTGTGTGTGTGTGTGTGTGTGTGTGTGTGTGTGTGTGTGTGTGTGTGTGCACTTGAGTACCTAGGGTGAGAAGTACCTGGGGGCCAAATTTCAACTCTGGGGCTTGCAAAGCCCAGCTTTGGATAAAGAGCAAACAAACAAACTGAGATTGAGCTTGATAGATCCTGAGGTGACTTCAGCTCAAGGTCGTTCGGTCTTCACTCGCCGTGTCAAAGACGAGGACATTTGACTGCAAAATGTTGATGCAAAATGCTGATACAAGGTTTGTGCATCAGTTTACGACAAGGATGAAAAGCAAGATGAGCGAACTGTTGTTCGGACCACAACACACCACGGAACAACGGCAGTTCTTCGCCCTTGCGGTTGGCGCCTGCGGCGATGAGGGTTCAGTAATATGAGAAAACTTGCTGTGTCGTGACAGCGAGCGGGGAAATACAGGCCCAAGCGATCCTCCCCTTGGCTCCAGCAGACTCAGCGGCACTTCACTAAGACACGACGGGATGCGAATGCCCGAGTTCACGCAGGTTTGCTCGCCTTGCTCTGCTTTCCCCCAGACACCCTGATGTTCCTGTAGAAGTGAATTCACAGCTGAAGGCTCGTGCCAACAAACAGGAAGGCACGATAACACGGATTTCCCAGCATGCCGGTCGGGGACGTTTGCCGCCTGGTGATCCCCGTTTCCCTGGCGATGGCTGGTCTCCGCTGTGCCCGTTCCCTTCGCTCGGTCCACGGCTCCTTCTGCTCTCCCGTGTTCCTGGCTTCTGTTCCTCACAGTGCGGTGGTTCGCCGTGATCTTCTGTCTCTGCCTCCTGCTGTCGACCCCCCCCCCGCTCCCTGAGATTTACAGCCGTGTCCATCTTGGATTGTCAGGCCAGTGCTGTTTGTTGACCCCTGTGGCACTTTAATTTCACGCCACTTTTTCTGAACATACAGACGAACTCTTCACCCCTCTTTACGGTTCATGTTGCAGGGAAACGGCGGCAATGCAGAAGGAGGAGAGCAAAGAATCTGCCGGAGGATCCCCGTTTGGCAGAACCCAGATCCGCGTTTTAATATCGCTGTCTGTTCACCTTGTAAGGTGGCGTTAAGTCGAATCCACGCGAGACGTCGCGGCGCTTTTGCAGGGGGTCGTCTCTCCGTTCGTCACAGCTGGGACTAAAGTGCACTTCAGTAAGTCTGCAGCAAACCGTCTCCTGTCCCGTCGGCTCCTCCTGACTCTCACCCTCCCGCTGGCTGCTGCGTGCAGTCGCTCAGACCCTCGGTGAACATCGTCAGCTGGGACACAGTTTCACTGCTGCTGATCTGCTAAATTCAGCTCAGGTCATTTTTTATTTAGTCACTTTCACCAGCGGTGGTGCCTGGAGAGTCGGTCTGTGTGATGCCACCGCAGAAGGAGCCTTTTGGGCCAAGAGGGAAGATGGACCAGATTCTGCTGATAGGAGTACAAGAGGAAACCGAGTGGATCCATCTGAGCCCAACAGCGACACCTGCAGCTGCTCGGGAGGGTTAAGGAGGCCGTGCTGCTGGTCTACAGGTTCTAAAGACCCCAAACCGGCCAGCAGATCAAAAGTCAGAACCGTTACCTCGTCTGACCTTTGTTGTAATGTCTGTCACTGATCCAACATTTCACTGCAGCTCATGAAAAGAAGTGCTGTGGTGGAACTTGCGTGTTGAAGCTTTATAGTCCACGTCTGTGCGATAACAGAATGAAGATGTTCTGAATCACGTCTCCATTTCCCACCACCTCACCTTCAAGGAATCAGGATCCATTACAACAAAAATACCAGGATCAAACGCTACAGTTTTACTTAATGACTCATGATGTACAAGTGACTTCTTGACTTTACCTGTTTCTTTATGACGTTATAAAAAAATCTCACAATATTATGACAGTTTGGCCCATTTTTTGCTGGTAGCAGAACAAGGCCCATCCCACGATGCACCGACTACAACATTTACTGGCTGTGCTGCACTTTCTTGACTTTCTTTTCATGCCTTTGAGATTTTCATAGCAAATTCATCATTCGTTCTTACCTGTGCCTTTATTTGTTAGCTTCGGTGACCAAAGTGCTGCTCAGCCTCAGTGATGCTGAGCAGCAGACGCTCTAGACGCTGGTCAAAATGTGGAAATGCGAGGCTTCAGCGAAGATCAGCACGTCAGCTTCCTTCGGCTCACAAAACAGACATACGGTCTGTCAAGAACTTAACAACATCGGCTAAGCGGATACGTGATGTAGCGTATCTGAGGACTCTGTAGACGGACGGACATTTTCTGAAAGTCCTTCAGTGCGTGACTCTGCGCATCGCTGTACATCGACTAACTGGATTCCTTCGGAGCCACGTTTGGTTTATCGTGACCATAAAGGGGTTTTTTTAGTCCTCGTTCGCTGCGTCCCCTATGAGTCGCACATACACGTGCTATAAATCTCTTATCGATTCACTTCTTTACGCCGGTGACTCATTGTTTCATCATCTTCCTATTCATCATCGTGGGCTTAGTTTCAAATCAGCCCGGATCCATTTCACAAAACGCACGCGGCCCGGAAGAGGCGATATTTCTTTCATCTGACGTCAAAGTGAGTCGAGCCGAAATTAACTGGCTTTCGGTAATCCATACAGTTCAGTACGTATAATTTATTCAACGCTGGGGGCGACGGCTACTTCTTCTAGTCGTACAAAGTATGAATTACAGCGACGCCGGACGACAAGGAAGGAGGGAAACGGTGTCACGGCTCTTCCCTGCCTCTCCTTCGAGTGGCACTTTCACCGTGCAGCCCACCGATTCCCGCCTCGGACGAAATCCGGCCGTGGTCTGACTCCGGGGAGCTTCCGGGTCATGTTCCCACACGAGAAGGACGGAAGCGCAGATGACCCGCTAGACGCCCCTCGGTCTTTTCTGCCCACACTGAGCGCAGTCAGAACATCTTAAAGTCCCTCCCCTCTCTTAAGGTTTCCACATCTTTGCTCAAGAAGCCAAACTTAGTGCTTAAGTTCATTCTGACGTCACCGACTCAATGACCTGTGAGCGATAGTGAAAAAAGCGGCCTTACGAAAACAAAGGTTTATGCCGCGTGTGAAATGTAAACGTAAAAGTCACGTGAACGATTAGCGTGTCGCAGAAAAACGGCATCAGATGTCGGCAGCTGATGGAAAATCTCAGCCTGAAAACATTCGTTATTAAACAAATCCCTTTTAGTTAATACAATCGGCTTGGCTATTCACGCTCAGTGACAGGAGAGAGAGTTTATTTCCAAACCCGCGTCACACCACCAGCAGGCCTGTTTAAGGTAAAGTTAAAAAAGGTCGATTTGTTCCGAATGGCTGACTGGTTAACGTCCGCGTCCCTACCGCAGGGCCGGGGTGTCGGGCGATGCTCACAGAGCGGGACGGGCGAGCGATTCCCGAGGCTCTGGCTCTGCGAGGACACTGACCCCCCGCGGCCTGTCGAGGAACCCGTCGCGCTCGGCCTCCGGCTATCGGTCCGGCGGCGGATCAACGGCAACTAGTGGTCCTGCCATTTGTTTTCATTAGATGCTTTTTTTGTTCGTTGCTTCCAAAAGACTTCAGAGGTGCGCCCCGGCGGCGAAACGTGGCAGAAGGACGAAGAAGGTGAAGCAGAGCCGCTTCTCGCCCACAGCCCTGGCAAAACGCTGCTTTCTGCAACACTTTGTGTTACACACTCATCACTTTGGTCCCCGAAACGCTGCCCCCCGCGAAGCAACACAGTCGTTACGTGGCGACAATGAGCAAAATTCCCCTCCTTGCTGGAAGGACGTCCCACGGTTTCAGTAGAACGTGACAAAATAAATACCGGTGGATATTTGGAAAGTATATTTTTACTAAGCGGAAATGAAATTGTAACATTTTGTCATACAGGCTGATTTGTGTGACGTTAACATCGCTAAATTCTTGATGAGACCCGCCATTCGCCGCAGGCTTCGGTCCTTTCAAATGCCCTTCTGTGAGCCTGGGAAAACACACCTGCCCGCAGGGAGGTTATCGTCTCCAAATGGTGGCAAAACAGGACGTGTATTTCAATGAAGAAGTGAAGAACGCGGGAGGCGGCGAAACCAGTTCATTATGTCCGAAATGGGTTCCATCACCAACTTGTTTAATCCCTTTAAAGAGCTTTAATCTCCACCGTCATTTATCTACTCCACTTTTGGTTGACCTGAAAAACTATTATATTCTTGCCAAAGGCGACTACAGTTCTGCAGCCATAATTGCTTTGTTCTTTCAAGCATTTTTTCCAGCTTCAGGACTTTAGGATATGATGGACAAAACAAGCTGCTGCCTGTGATGTGATGGACTAACTTTAAATAAACACTGAGAGAAACTGCAAGTAAAGCTGTTGCTGTCTTCCGTTCCATTGCCCTTATGTGAGAAGGTCCTCGCTTGTTGACGGAACACCTCACGCAACAGGCGTACGTGACTTAAATGGGGCCACAGGAGAGCTTGTGGTTTCATCCGAAAGCTCATTATCATGCAAGCGATGAAGACACGTCGGACCTGTCAAATCCAAAGTCACCAGGAGCTTAACTCCTTTATCGATGTGCGTCTGTGGTGCAGAACCTTGGCGACTTAGTAGGTGGCAGTTCTGTCAAAACAAACTCAGCTAGTTTTACACGTTACATCTCCATATTTTGCAGACCAGGGTGCATCTTCTAACTATATACAATTACTTGTGTGTAATATGCGTGAGTTCCAGCTAAAGCAAAGCACGACACCATAGGTTAAGCTCTTGTCAATGCCTTCACTGTTAGGAGGTCTTTGTCTATCTAAATGTGCCTGAGGAACACCAAAAAAGATCTGAGGTTATTTGTGTCAGATTGATAAGATTCACTTCGGCCACCTCACCTTAACAACGATGGCTTTAGCCAATCGAAGCTGCGTTCCGTCATCTCCCTCACTGCTGCTGCGGACAACTTGTACAGCTAACAATGTTGCTGCAGAAGAACAAATCAACCGAGAGGCTGAAAATCTCTTGGCGCAGGTGCAAGTTGACGTCGAACAACCTACCTCAGCTCACAGCCCCGTGAAGAAGCCCCGCCAGGGCTGCCGTCATTCAGACAGACGTCCTAATGTTTCCCGGGTAAGGCTGGAAGCCGAGGTAGATTTCAGACGTCTTCGGTGGACCCGTGCGAACTGCGAGTGCACAGGGAGGATGGAGGACAACATCAACTAATGAGATCCTGATTCATCTCCGCTCACAAATACGACTGCTGCCATTTCCACTCCGGAGGCGAACGCGGCACTCCTGACAGCAGAAGGAAAAGAAGATTCCCGGAGGATCGGTGTGGTGAGTTAACAAGGAGAACCAGGAACGGAGGTAAAGACCTAGCAGGTCTTCCAGGATGGGGTTTCCAGTCTGGTGGATGGCTAATAGAGGAGATTACCGCCACTTGAGGAGACCCACAGAGACAAAACGTGTTTTTAAGTGGGAGACCAAAACAAAGATAAACCTCAGACAGCTGTGAGGAACCTAATATTTTAGAGCCCGTGTGAAGAAAGGTGGGTGAAAAGGTTGTCGGTGCGAGGGAAGCCCAGCCGGAGCTGAACGAGGCGCACGTGCTGCCATCCATCCCGTCGTTTTTAACAAGGCCTGTTTTGACAGATACTCAAAGCAAGTGACGGCAGAAGACAGCTGTTGATGCTGGATCCTGCGAAATGCGCATCGCTCATTTGGCCGCTCCATTGTCTGCTCTGTTATGCGCAGCGTCTTGGAACGTGTCTTGGATGAGCTTTTTCCTTTGAAGAGACTGAGCTTCTTTGTTTTTTCCCCCACGATTAGAGGGATTCCACTGAAAGGAATGTGGGTCGTAGGAGAATCCAGACAGAAAAATGGAAACCGCAAGAACTTGCACGGGTCCTGGCTGTTGATCCGTCAGTTCGAGAGCTTTTCTTCAGTTCCCGCGGTCGGACTGCACCGAAGGTCACGCCTCTCCTGGCGTAACTACCAGTTCAGTTCAATTCAATTTATTTTTCTAGAGGCTTCTGCTCACGCGGTGAGTCAGAGCTGAACACCAGACTGAAACAACACAACAGGTACAAGAGATGATCAGTAGGCCCTCAGGTGACAAAACTGGCCAGAAATAGTGGCAGTAGCTGCAGCTAAGAAGGGCTGTACTTCTGTGGACAACAGGGTGAAACGTGGTAAAAAGTAACAAAACCGAGGTCAGGGTGCAGGCGTGCCGATCTGGTCCGTCGTGGCCCGGGAGTCGAACCGGCGGCCGTGAACTACGGAGGACAAGTGTATGACTTCAACGAGTTTAAACGGCAAAGCGAAATAAATGAGGTCAAAACGCGGCTGGCTCACAGCGTGTGACAGAGAGGCCAGCGGGGCGGCCGCCGAGGCTCAGTGGGGGGGTCGCCGAGCGGCGAAGACAAAGATTAACACATCGGTTCCGTCGGAGAGGAACGGCGATGCAGATTTGCCGCCGTGTGACATTCTGAGGCACCAGAGGAGTTCAGATTTGGCCCCCCGCCGTGCCTGCCGTGCGGAATGCCGTCGCTCGGCTCCCCGTGCCGCGCAGTCGGGGGTCTCGGCGGCAGAGGGAAAGTCAAACCATGCATCATTATTACACTGTCGGTTTTTCCAGTCTAACTGACACAGCTCACACTTGTCTGTCTCCCTGTTTACCGAGCCACAGGACCGCTGTGAACATGCAGAATAGGAACTCGCATTAGCGGCAGCGCCCGTCCGACATCAGAACCGCGGTAAACGCGCCGGTTCCCGGGACAAAATGCCTACAGACTCCAGGGTGGGGAAGCCTAGATGAAACGTGCAACAATACCCCAAAACCTCTCATATTATCGATTTTGAAATGAGTGAAGGTGAAAGGCAATGTGAGAATAAAGCTGTGCGAAAAAAATTCCGCAGGATAAACATCAGATCGACGGCGGGGAAAATGTGCAGTGGGTGGGACACGGTGACTTCCACACCAGTTCCCAGACTGCTGAGCTCCGCCGTCTCAGGCCCCGTCACCCCCGCCACCGCTCACGCCCACCGTGTGTGAACTTGTTTATTCTTATTCGATTTTCATCATTCGTTCTCAGACTCTGTGTGCACCGGGGACCCTCGGACCCTCGGCTCGCGCTCCCTGCTGTATCGGGGACACCGAGCGGGAGGTGACTGCTGAGCGGTGTGACGGCTGCGAAAGGCGGCCTTCAGCATCGCCTGCTCACATAATTAATGGGGTCCCAAACTCCCTGGGCTCATGTTTAAGGAATCAGCAGCGAGTCGCTGCAGGGCTCAGCGTCGTGTTTGCTTTGCGCTCCCCTGAGACTCTAACTTTGACTTGCGCGCCACAACCCACGTACAGCGAGTGCTGCAAAAAACGGAGAAAAGGCACACCTGATCCGACTTGTTTTGCCTTCCTCCCGTGCCGGGACCGCCGCGTTCAGTCGTCGCATCGCGGGGTCCACTGCAGGAGAGCCGTCGCCATCGGCGCGTTTCCTCGCTGGAACTGCACAGCTGGCGCAGCTGCCCGGCACCTGCGGCACGGCTGCCGTTCAATAGGTAAGACGCCAAGGCTGCGGTAAAAGTCGGTGTGACGGCGCCGAGTGTGCTGCCGGAACCATCACAGACGGACTAGATCTGACAGTACGGAGCTGCTCCTCAGACGTTCGCAGGAGCTGTTTTGGCCCATTTCCGTTCACAAATTTCAGATTCAAAACTTTTTACCACATCTGTGCATCAGAAAAAGGATCTGATTTCGGCAGAAACTAACCTTATGCGTGAAGCTCGCGATCACAGGCTGTTCGTTCACACACGGATATGGCAACGCCGGCCTCCCGCGGCACGGAAACCTTGGCGAGATCTCCTGAACACCAGTACCTGTGCGAGAGCCCAGCAGAAGAATGCGCTTCGCCCCAGAATGGAGCTTCTTTCTTCTCCCCATTTACCTGCACTCATCCCACAGCAGCGGCGTCAAAATCTGGGACTTGTGGGTCAGGTGGGAAGTCGACACTGAGGGGACGGAAAGCCGGGTGCAGTCCGATCCCCCTCGTTGCTCAACAGTCCTCCATGCCTTAACTGTCAACTGCCGTTGGCTGTTCGTGATCTTCTTCAACTACTTTAAGTAAAATTGTTAAGGAGCAACAAATTCTGACAACACCTTGACGCCGATGTGTTAATGTCTGTCCAACCTGAGGAGGGATTTTTTCATATCCAGGTTCTGTTTGGAAGGACCGTATGTCTTTCCTACCAACAACTGTGAGAAGTGATGGTGTGCGTTCCGTGTCGAGGTCTCCCCGAACAGGGATGGGAAAGTTTTGTCTTTCTCTGTTGGATGTTGGGATCTCCATACGTGTAACTAATCAATTTCTTCATATGACGTCTTAGCGCTTGGTAACTGACACTTTACCCGAAGGGGACTTGTGTATTTCAGTACTCTGCTGGTAGCTAAAGACCCTCCAGCCAATGTGTTCTGTACCAACAGATTGGTTAGTCCTGACAAAAGGACCAGAGAGGAGCTGTAATAAACAGCCTGGAGGACACCAGACTCCATTAGCCTGGCCATGACTGATTTTTCATCAAATACGTCACGACTGTTTCCTAACTGTAGGTAAAACTTTCAGATGGTCGTAAAAAACTGGAAACCGCCAGCAGATCGGCCACCGACTTCCTCCCCTGTGGCCACAGACTGATTCCTCCTGCGCGCCACTCGTTCCTCTCCCTCCTCCGTGTTCATGTCGCGTGATGTTTTGTCCACCTTCAGTTGCACAAGGCCCCCCGAGGCCCGTCGATGCCGTTCGCCCCACGTCTCTTGCCAGGCGGCCCTGCGGCCGCACCCATCTCAGTTACCGTCATTTTTACCACTTCTGTTGCCTCCCGTGACTCACCTGCAATTCCTGCGGTCGCCCACCGCAGAGCAGATCTTCCATCTTCTGTGTCGTTTTCAACACGCCCCGTGGGACAGGCAGATTGTGTGGTCGTGTTTCTCCCAGCGTCCTCCTCTGCCGTTCTTTGTTCTTCTCCTCCGGTTCCGGACAGTTGTTTTGTGTTTTTTGTCTGCTGCTTCCTAATTATTTTTCTCTCTGCGGCGTCGCTCGTGCGTTTGCTGTGCCACTGTTGCGTATCTGCAAGATTGATGCGCCGCTGGTAGGGCGAGGGCTTCAGTTGTGCTTCTGCGGGCCACCGACGCAGCGGCAGGTTGTCTCAGTCGAACTGAGCGTCGTGACGCACTGTGCACTTTTTTTCCGGTGGGGGCGTACGGCCGCAGTGCCAGAGTCTTGTTTGCGTTCCACATCAGCTCGGGGTTGGACGCTTTTCACAACTGCCTCCCAGCGTTCCTGGCTTCCGTTCAGCTTGGCTTTGTTTGTGTCGCCTCTGCTCTCTACCCCCCTCATTTGGGCCAGATCTAGTCACTGTCTGTAGGGCTTCCTTCCTCTCATATCACCTGCCTGGTTTCTCACCTTCCCTCCCCATTTCCAACTCTACACCAATTCCTGTCAACTCCCCTACATCTGTTTCCGCTCCTCGGCTACCAACCCGGCTTCCACATCCAAGTCAGCGGCACGTCATCTGTCGTTCTAACTGTCCTACTTGTGCCTCTTCTTCAGCCGCCTGCCTCACTCTGCAGAAAAGGTCTCTAGAAGAAACAGGAGCATCCCAGTTTGCATCATGATTTCCACGTCTACCTCCTCCACGTGATGCTCATGCTTTAACCTGCATCTTTGCCATCAGTTCCTCCCCCCCCTGCACAAGGACTAACCTCTGTTTGACCCACAAAGCACGTCAACTCTCTTCTCTTCAGCTACGTCAGCCTGGAATCCACCAAGTTCCTGCTTGACTCAACAGCCTTGCTCCGTGGCAGGTGCAAACCCTCCAGCGGGTTCAAACTGAGACGGAAAGTGCACCAAGCAGCTGCCCAAACACACAACGTAACGCTTGTACCTCCAGAAATATCGATAGAAGACCTGAGCTGAGAAAAAAAATTAAAAGAACTATAATAAAGAAGAAGCGTGAAAATCACTCAGCAGTCTTTCTTACCCAAGGTTTTCTCCTCACTACACATCCCTCTCCGCCGCGAGTCCCACGCTATCGATTATTTATATGAAGGAAAGCAAATTGAGGCTCTGTGACAAAAGAGCTCTGTGAATTATTTCAATGTGTAACAAGAGCCTATTTAATAATATAATATCTGTCTTCGACTGCACTGCTACTGAAGAAGGGCTCTGGAGACACACTGGGTCTCAGCAGCAGACCTCACGCTGACCAGAACTCTCGGGCGCAAGTAACCTGCCCCAGCTATGCTCTTTTCGTCAAACACTTCAGTACTGCTGTCCAAAAGCTGCTCAGTTCCTCGTAGGAGCACAGCGTCCGTCATCCGGGCAGCTGCTCACGCCGTCACAGGCCGGGAGAAATTTAGGAAACAGCCAGTTTCGATTTCTTCACATTTCTTTGCGCATGTTGTCCAAGTTTTCCTCAGAATATCGTTCCAGACTCACCGCAGCATTGGCAGCAGAATGGTCTCAACAGCCTGGACCATCAATTGATGTCAGTGAAGAGCCACCAGGTATCTGCTGAGATTAACCTCTGCCGCCAAACTGAATCCCACGCAGTCAGATACCGCCTGTGTTCTTCTTCAGTTCTTCTTACTGCTGGCACGTGTGCTCTACTCCAATCGTTTCAAGCTCATTCACACACAGCACAATAAACCCGAATCGAGCCTTTTGTTAGCGGATCTTTCCGGACTGAACTCCTGTTGGCTTGGTTCACATTTGCGCAAACAGCAATTTACATTGTAATGGAAGAGCTTCTATGGCCCCTGAAATAAAACGGTGTTCTAAAGCGGGATCAGCGGCCCCCATCGAGTCCAAAGCCAACAATGGAATAGTTACCGTAACGTGTGCTGCACACGGGAAGGGTTCTGCTCTAATGCCCATTGTTTCCGCTCTCACACATTTCACGGCCCATCGGAAGCACCCGTATAGCTGTGGAGCCCTGAGCCGAGCAGGGTAAACACGGACTCGCTGCGCTCACGACTGTGTGTTTACACCGCGGTGCGGTGTGTACAGCGCGACACATCTCACGTGTCGGTCACTGCGTCACACACGGGCGGTGAGGGGTTCGCAGCCCCGCTTCACTCCAGTACGTGAGTTTTTACACCACTGACTAGACTGACGCTGACTGACGTGTTCCTGGTTCTGTTGTTTATCACCAGCAGCTTGTGGGGTGTTTAACAAAACGGCCTCATCACCCGACAGCTGGCGGAAGGTTTTCTACTCTACCTCCACCGAGCTTCTGCACCGGCGAAACCCTGCTGTATCACGACGGCTTTAAATAAAAAGTGGCAACAGAACAGCACAGCTGGGAGAGCTTTGGCTTTTGCCACTCGCTCCATCCCTGCGCTTCACATGTACTGTTTATTTGCCATCTTCATATCGCCAGTGTCCTAACGTACCTGAGCAGGTGAGGTTACTGTGGTTCCGCTTCTGCCGCTGCCCTTGTTTGCCCACCTCAGGTGACCTCTGCCTCGAAAACGGTGTTTGTCCCCAGCCGCGATACTTCCGTAATTCATCAGAGAGCTTTCTTTCTGTCCAAAACCCAAACTGAAGTGCCTTTCCAAGCAGCATCTGACCAGAAGTTCACCTCTCGTAAAACTGTCTGCATACAATATTCTCAGCTGAAATGGCAAAAAATGCAGCGCTGGTGCATTAGTAACGCTATTAATACGCTGTCAACCAATTCTTACGGTGACGCGTCAGGACGTAACTTACAGTAGAGTACAGTAGAGCGCAAAAGGAATTTGTTGCTTGTTATCTGGCTGAGGGATGGCGAGGAGCAGCAGGAGGAACAGGAGGGGATTCGCAGCGAGCGAAACAGACGCGTCTTTTTTCATCTCTTCCATCTCGACACAGTTCTCGGGTTTCTCTTGCAATAATCTATAATGAAAGGCGCGTTGTTAAAAAGTAGGGCACTGGATGCCGCCTGCCGCCGTACGGGGGAATCCCTCTGGGGAGCAGGAGAGGAATTTTAATATCGCTGCACAAGCCAGCGGGTTTGCAGCGGCTGCTTTGTTCAAACAACGTGGATCCGACGCTTTTCGCCTCTTTAAAAGCGGAAGCTCGGCGGGCAGAGACGCCTCTGTCGGCGTGTGACGCTGTCCGCTGCTCCGCGTCCCGGAGCACAGAGAGCTTTCGACTCGCCTCTCGGTTACAATCTGGTCCAGACAAATTCTAGCTTGCCAGGCGATTTTGAGATCCGGCAAAAATGAGAAACGTGCCCAATGGGACACCAACATCGCTGATGTCACTCAGAGAGGGTCATCTTAGACATATGATATAATACCAGCCATCGTGACCCCGGGAAGCAGAAGGCAGGAGAGATACAGGACGAAAACTTCACCGGTTAAATCCTAAAAAATCCTGCAAACCTTGCAGAGCCTTTAAACAGCCACTCAGATAAAAACCCACAATAACATCCGCTGCACTGCATCTGCTTCAGATCTCCGTGGAGACCCCTCCCACATGTTAAACAGTGTTTTTGGGGGGGCTAGGCAGACAAGCCAGGGGGTGAATTATTGACAGTTATTCAGTTTTTTCTACACATCATAACAGTCTAAGTTCACTAGTATTAGAAATGTTGGCGAGAGGTCACCAAAGTTAGAAAGCATCTTCTAGATGTACTTCTGCTGAAGCAATGCTGCCGTTGCTGGGACTGACCTACGTGACATCATCAGTTTGAAATATCACCTGTCCCCAAAAGCTTACGCACCTGGTCAAGCCAACGTGTTTGCAGAACGGTCAGATATGTTGACCTTAAAGTCGTTTCCGCCCTGCAGCTGGAAGGACAACATCTCCGGGTGGAGATGCTTTATTTAGAGCAACTGGTGAAGGTCCAACAAATGCGCGGTGACCCCAAATGAAGGGCGAGGGAGCAAAATACACCAGAAAGATTCCAAGGAGGCTCTTCAGACTGAGCAGGCCTGGGTGTTGAAGCCTCTGCAAAGTTCAGCTTTTATCTTTTCATCTGTTTATGTCAGGTGTGAATCACAGGTGTGTCGACCGCCGTCCTGGAGCCGCGCGGCTGGAGACGAGTCTGAGGACCCGTTCTCAAAGTTCCAGTCTGTAAGGCCCAGGACAGTAATTTTAATGGCACAATAGAGAAATGTTTTTACAATAATTGCGCTTTTTTAAATTTAATAACCACGTGTCATTCGAAAAGCAGCCCCTTGTTAAAAATCTTAAAAACCGAGTTGTTTCATCAGTAGTTTCATACTAAAAAACAATGGATTCTCCTGAGATGTCTCCTTAAGTGACAGCTTCAGAAAAAAGCTTTTCATTTCACTTGTCATTGTCTCTTCGGAGCTCGACAGCCTCGACAGACGAAAAAAAAAAAAAAATACGGCCAAAACCGGGAAAGCATCTTGGTGTTTTGAAGGTACTTGCATTTGCTGGACTTGGACTCCTGTGTGATGGATTCCATTTCTCACTCTCACTAGGCGCAAAGTCGTACTTTGATGCGAGATGCGCGAAAGCGAGGCGTTTTGCTTCGTCTGAAGTTTTTCCTGCTCTGTTCTCTCCTGCTTCTGCTAATTTGCACATTTAATGAAGGAAAGGGTTCCTTGCGAGGGGTCAAACTCTGAAGAATCCCAGCAGCTTTCCTGCAAACCACATCTCTGCTGGAGTTCAGTCCACACGGGGGGTGTATTTTCACGGGGGGGGGGGGTGTTGAAGGGAGCATCGCCGCTTTGCCCCACGTCCGCCGCCTCCCGCGTCTCTGTGCCGAAATGTAAGGAGCTGCTGGTTTTCGGTAAATAGAGGCGTCTGTCTTTGTTAGAGTCCTGAAGCTGAACCTGTGTAAGGAAAACAAAGACTGGAATCCCTCTCTCTGTCTGCACTTTCTTTTTATTAGGCTGTGTGTACAGTTATTTATTGTATTTGACAGTCCGGGTGGGAGGAAGATCTCACCCCGACACGTTTTGCTTCCATATTCACTGAGCTAATACTGCATTTCTCAGCAGCAGACAACTCTTCTCTGTCATTATTTGTTCCCAAATGTGCAATCCTGCATTTTCAGACCTTTGGGCAATTCCTGTATCAGCTTGAGAAGATCACAAAACACAATTGATTTTCTGTTGGTGCTGCAGATGCTAAATAGCAAATTCATGGAGTTCATTTTTCCACTTCCTCTTCTCTCAAGGGTAGGACATCAGGAACCCTCCTGAGGCCTGAATGAGCAACTTTCAGTTAAAGGCTTGTTTCTTGAAACACCGCATTACTTGCTGACCTTATCTTCTGTACGAACACACGAGGAGATCCCGCCAAGGCGGGACTGGAGGACGGCACTGAGGCACAGACCACAGCCGCACAAGAACGAGCCCTCAGCATCAGACCAGTGGAAACAGAGGAACCACATCAGACCAGAGCTCAGGTCAGACTGTGCAAAGATGCCCCTGAGACCATCCAGCACCCAGCAGTGGCTGCATGATGCAGGCAGGGACATCGAACACCAAGAGGCACAACCAAGTGGCAGGATCATATAGAGGAACATCTGTAAGGTATGGTCTCTACAGTCCTAAATGGGAGGCATCACAGAGACTGGTGGAGAACAACAGAGCCAAGATCCCGTGAGATGTTTGCATTCACACAGATAAACAAGTACTGGCCAACTAACAAGACACAGTGGCGGTAGACAAGGAGGAGAAAACTGCAGTGATGATGGATGCGGAGATTCCGAGTGGCAGAAACATCAGGAAGAAGGAATATGAGAAGCTGGAGAAACACCAGGCTTTAAGAGAGGAACTGGAGAGAATGTGGAAGGTGACAACCAAGGTTTTCCCACTGGTGACAGGAGCACTTGGGGCTGTGACCCCCTAAGCTGGAGGAGGAGCTCCATCGGATCCCAGGAGTAACAGCATCCTCTCAGTCCAGAAGAGCAACATCCTAGGAAAAGCAAAAATACTGCGCCAGACCATTAAACCCCCAGGTCTCTGGTAGGAGGAAAGAAAAACAGGGTGATGAAGAAAATTAGTGTATGACGTTTATATATAAATGGTAGCCCAAATGCTCAAAATATTACAGCATCACATCATTTGTTATCATATGAATGACAGAAATTATACATATTGATAAATAATTTGGGTATTTTGTTTAAGAAAGCAGCACCTTTTATGTCTGTGTGTCTGTTTATGTCACCCACAAAAATGACATACAAAAAAGGTCACGTAGGTGCCGGTAAAATAACATGCTGCAAAATGTTATCTTCGCGTGGTCAGCGGCGTTCAGAAGCACATCAGCGGAGGGCGAAACGTAACGGTGCAACTTGCGCCTCCTTGTCCTGCTTTGCGTGCAAATAACGTCTCTGTTGCGAATCTCTTCACGCCCCGGTCGGCTGGACACCGTTCTCGGGGATCCAGCTTGACAAGCCAGGACAAGCCGCTGCCTGTCGTGAATGTGGACACTGGAAGAAATGCGTCTGCTGTTCTCCAGCAGATACGATTTGTTTTTTTTTTGTTTTTTTTTCCCCGACTTGTGCTGTCAGTACAGATGTGCCCATTTATGCCCTGGTGACAAGGACAAAGATGTAAAAGTGACAAGATTTTATTTAGAAAAAACCAAGCAAATTTATCATTCATGGTTTCGTGTCCACAGTATGGATTGGTAGGCTTCATCCTTCTGGAATCCCCAGCCCCCTTTGCAGACCTATACAAGTGACGTGTCTGTGGTTGAAGGAAGTTCTTCACAGCTCTTTGACACCCCATTATGTCAAACAGTCCACAACGGGCTGCAAGTCTTAAACTCGGATGAACCGTGAACCATCAAGTTGTAAAAAGCTCAAGGTCAGTAGGGACACACGAGGACTACAGCGGAGCTTCTGGACACCAGGGATCCGGGATCAGATGAAACACCCTTTGCATCCCCAGTGCTGGCTCATTCACAGAGGTGCATTGTGGGATTGCTACTTTTGACATCATCTATGTCTTTCATAAGCTGCCTTTGTTCTGTTCCGTCTCTTGAGGGAAAACTTGGATGAAAGGGAGAGATGGCGGTGCTGCAATAGCTGAAAGAAATGTGGAAGGGAGCAGTGCAGTTTAGACCTGGAGATGATGAAACGCTCAGGGGGAATGTTAGACATCCATGCTTACAGTAGTAAGTGCAGATTCCAGTGAGAAATTCATAAGCAAATTGGCTCAAGTGAACCCACTGTGAAAAAAAAAATTAACATTTTTCAGCTCGGATTCGTGTGAAGCGGTCATTGTAACAGAGGCGGGATGGAGTGCAGTTCATACCCACAGCGTGAAAGCGCTTCATACCTCTGCGGACCTGTCTGGCGGCTTTAAACCGCCCCAAAAATGTCTGATACTGACAACAACTCGCAGGTAACACAACGCTGTGAGGATACGTGTCAAACGTTGCCGAACAATTGTTTATTTTTAATACATTTGTATTTTTTTAAAGTCAGCGTGAGGCCGTCGCCTCTCTCTTGTCAGACACACCTGCACATGTTCAGTGCAAACACACAACTTGAAAGCTTTGCCAAATCTGGGCAACCAAACAAACCAGGAGTTTGCATTAGAATTTGGTTTTTTTTATTCCTTGAAAAAGGAGTCAAAATATTACCGAGTAGGTGACGCCTCTATCCAGCAGCAGACGTCAGCAGACGGACCACGGCTCCTGGAAATTTACATGTACCCGTCTTTACAGCAGGTCCACGTCGAGACCCCGTGAGTGTGCACCGAGTAAACACACACCTCGGCAGTGTGTATCCCCGGTTCGCCCGAAACTCCTGTGTCTGGACCGCAGGAGGAAAGAGGAGCAACCAAAGGAAATCCACACGAACACGGGGAGCCCAGGTGCCGCTGCCTGCTGGGCTTCCCTTCGCGAGCGAGAAGATCCCGTCGTCGAACAAAATCAGCTGCAACTCATCAATTATTAAACCCCAAATAGTCCTGAAGATGTCAGTGTCACGGGAGACGGGGCTACGCGATGTTCCTTTGTCGCATCTTCAGATCTTCTCGACTTCATCTGAGCCCCACTCCATCCGCATCTCTCTTCAGGCGGGATTGTTCTCACATCTACAAGCGGCCGCATTAAACCGATATCTGTCTTAACTGTCATATTGTCGGAGGTGATTAGAAGCTCATGAAATGTGACGTATAAGAGAGTATAACTATAGGGGTGAAAATGTGACACAAAGGGTGTATAAATGCTCGACGGGCTCTACTGAAGACCAGCTTAACTTCAGTTATCTTATTTTAATTACGGTCTGGACTGTTGAATAAAAATGTGAGCTTTATGTTCATTCATTCATTATGAAAGTCTGCCGGCCCTGATGGGGGGTTGAGTGTCTCATAAAAGTGAGGCAGAAGGAAAGGTGCAGCCTGTAGACGGCATCGGGCCAAAATCCCCGTGGCAGAAATACCCCTTAAAGAAGACTTGAGGTCTTTTCCCCGCCGCTGCTCATTGGCTGCAGACGAAATATTCCACATAAGTGCGACTGCTGGGACCCGGGTGCGGCAGGTTGGGAGCGGCGTCACGGTCGGTCACGGGGACACCACGAGGCGCCGGTTCCTTCCACGCGCCCCTCACACGTCCGCCTCACACCAATGGCAAAATATCGTTGGAAGCAGTTTCCTCGCGACTGTTTTATTCCGGTTTCATGCTGAGATCTGTGAAACGTTCGTTTTCTTGTAGTCACGTGTGAAGCGTAAAAGCGAATAAAAAGGGCTGCAGCCGAAGTAAAGCCTTCGCTGTCAGTCGGAATACATTATCGCAACACTTACACGCTTATTCAGTGAAAGATATCGACATTTTCCTCCTTTTATTTCATATACCTCCGCTCTTAATATTAAGGGTTGATGTCAACAGAGTAACGCGTCACGTATCTCCTCATTCCCCTCCTGAAACTTAACGTGACCGTGTCACTCGGGATTTTAAATGGCGAGACCAGCAAAACAATGACGTGTAAGAAGCACCATAAGGGACAGGGTAGAGAGATAGAGAAGAAGATAAATATTTGGTAATTGTGAATACAGTAGCAGCTGAGGAGCACAGATAGCAGCCATTAAGGGTTGGCAGCGGCCCCTGGGGGACCAGATTTAATCTGCCTTTGGGTCGGGACCAAACTGTGCGAATAACCGCCATAATGGCGACAAATTACTGTTCCGGGCTGCTTCTTCTTATATATCGAGTGCAAATGTGCTGTAAACACTGAAACGTGGAGGATGCGCACGTGTAATCTCTCCGTTTCGAAGTTTCCAGAAAGAAGCAAGAAGCTCATGTTGCACATTTGAATGAATAAGCTGCAAGGGCATTTGGGCATCTAAGCCTCCCGGGAACAATAATAATAATAACAATGCGTTCTGTTTAAGGTCTTGTGTGATCTTCAGAGACCTGCAGTGTACTGATCACTAGGTGGACTGATCTGTCTAAGATTTGGCAGTAATATTGTAACAAGCCGCGGCGGCGGCGTTACGGACAGAGGGCTCAGAAGGCAGAGTTGTGGGAACGTGAACTTCGTTCTTCCGCGGCACGCTGAACGACACGCCCACCCACAGAACTATCCTACAACCGACCCAGCCTCAGGGCCGTGGCCGAGCCCTGGGCTTCCTTCCACGGTTAGACAAATCGACCTTTTACAGAGCATTGCATGATGGGAGCCACAGTTCCACCAGACGTTACAGTATTCATCATCTTTCTCGGTATTTTCAGATTCTGTCATTTTGTTGCCGTTTTAGTCATAGCAGGGATATTGTTAGCGTTAGCGTTGCCAAGTGATTGACGGGACGCTCCTTTTCCAAGCACCTCGATACTGGACCGTTATACTGGTCCTCCGTGGACCTTCTGAAGACCAAATGGATATCAGAAAACCAGACGATGGAATTTCTCAAGCCATCGTTTTCTACGGGAAAAATCCCCGTTTGTTGAAACTCCGTCCCGAGTTCACCTGAAAATGACCGCGAGCGACTGCTAGTGTCGGAAGAAGCGAGTAGCGACACGTTAAAATTTTACACAGTTTGACGTTTTCACAGTTTGTTCCTGTGAAGTGATGGAGATGTCAGGAGCTCCCCTTCTGTCTGCAGTGTAACGCCAGCTACTCACACAGATTTCACTCACGAAGGCTTCAGTGGACATGAAATACATACATATATGAGTAATGATTTCATAAAGTAAAATGACCATAATAGTGTGGACTGACTTATGATGAGATGGGTGGAGGAGCAGCAGCATCTCATTCTGTCACCTTCAGTCATCTTCAACCCGTGTGAGTTCAGCGCCCCGGGCCCTGTGCCGTGGACTCAGCCTGGGTTCCGCAGACCATCCGATCCACAATCCGGCTGTTAACCACCTCACCCGCACACGTGGGAATCCAGATATTTTGAGAGCAAATAATGAGGCAGGGGCGTAAGTTTTATACCGACCGTCAGTGTTGAGACGATGAAGCTTATTATCTTCCGCTGCTGTGGGTTGTAAGTCTCTCAGTCTCACTGTTTCGGGACGGCAGCCTGCAGCTCTTTCTGTGTTTTTCCACATCACTTCCTGCTGGACAGGGGGGTCCTGCAGGTGGTCGCTGAGCCGTCGTTGCCCCCCGGTCAGTTGGACATTTTTTGTCAGGACTGACATTTGACGGCTGCGAAAACTGCCACCGCTGCCACTGGCTGGGCTTTAATTGGCCTGTAGCTCCACAGTTCAGTGGCTGGGATTCGATCTCGATTGATAAGCGAGAAAGAGCAAACCGATAGACACCGGCCGGGAAAAGTACCCGTGATCTTCTAAAGCATCCAATGCCATTTTAATGCACCTGTAGAACAAGAGAAATGAACATGCGCAAAGGGGTTTTCTGGCAGGTAGAACGTGTTTTGCATCATGGACAGAAAGTTTTTTGCATAAACAGCTAAGAAAAGACAGGTGTAATTTTGAGTGTCACTGTGTAAGACAACGCAGACACTGGTGATACGATGGTCAGTACGACTACCATCCACACAGCCTCAGTAGGCAACCTGTGAATCTTCCATCCTCACCAGCTTCTACAGAGGTGCCGTAGAGAGCATCCTGACCTCCTGCATCTCACTCTGGCATGGAATCTGCACTGCATCTGACCAGGGAGCTCTGCAGGGGTAGTGAAGACTGCCCACCATCCAGACCACCTACAAGCGGTGAGCTCTCCAGGCTCAAATCACCCCAAAAAACCGATCTCAACCTCTCCACCATCTGTTCCCACCACTGCCGTCTGTGGGATACCGTCCCAGCCCAAGGGCCAAAACCACTACGATCAGGAAGAGGTTCCTACCACGTGGTGTCTTCTGCTGAAGACTGCAGAACTCCTTCATCTCTGGCCCCATCACCCCCACCTCCACTGTTCACACCCACCATGGACCACCACCACCACTGATAATCACTACAGACCACCACCACCACTGACCCCCACCACTAATGCCCACCATGTGTGTATCTGTATGTTTGGTTCATGTATGTCTGTCTACTTGTATATTTCTATTTTTTTATTATCTTTACATTGTATTTATCTTTCACATATACAGATTTTTACCTTTAATCCATATTTGCATTGTCATTTTATTATTTATTCATTGTCGTTTTATTCATTTCTCCCCCTCCCCCCTTTCTGTGCACTGTGGACCTGAGGATCTTCATTTCATGCTCCCTGTATCCCTGCTGTATGTTTGATAACAAATGCTTCTTCATCTTGATCTTCATCTTGATCTTCATCTCGAGCTTCATCTTGATCTTGAAAGGCTTTCCATTCATTGTCAGTGTAATGCAGATCACGTGCCACGCGTACAGTGTTCTGCTTGCAGGAACGTTTCTCCTGAACGACTTCTGTTTCACAGGCTATTTTAGGCCGTGATCCTTAGAGAGAGAAAAGAGCGGTGGGAAGGAGAGCAAAATGCTTGTCTTTTTAGAGGAATTCTCCTAAAATATTTTTAAAAAACCATTTAAATACCTGCTGCTCAACTGAGGGGAACCTCAACAAGGGAAACGTGACTGTGAAATGAGAGCAGACCTGCACCTACCATAACCAGACCAGCAAACTTCTCTCTCCTCTTTCCTTCTTTCTTTCTTTTGCTTTCTCTCATGCAAACCTACTGCTTTTGCTTTTTTGTTCAGTGCCTTCATATATTATTCAGTATTTCAGTAAAGCGTGTCTGTGTGGGGGCATCATCTCTGCTAGTGAACTGTTTAAATGAACCAAAACCCAACATCTAAAATTACTGCGCTGTCACAACTGGGAAGCGAAACTCTTATTTGCACAAACGTAAGATTTTGCCGCGGCGGTACGGAGAAGAAAGGAAGGGAGTCTCCATAGCCGCATGTTCTGCACCTGCTCCTCCAGAAGGATTTAATACCAGATACGTCTTAATGAGCCGGAGCCACTCGACTGTGAGGCCATTTTAATTAAAAGCTCTTTCTGCACAAGTATGATTAAGATTCACTTAACAAGTTAATATGAAACAAAAAGAAGGCAGACATTTTCCGGGGAGAATCGGATGTGAATTAAAAGCAAAACCAGACATCCTGCGGTAACAGTGAAAAAAATGTTCTGTTCTTCTGCAAGTGTGGAAGCCATCTGACTGAATAAAAGGACCTAATGTAGTATAATTTGTTAAAACCCCAAATGATTAATAGTTTTCAGAGAAACTCAAACAGTAATTAAGTCTTATCCCCGTTTTTAGCCAAAACAGAACATTTTCACGTACTGATTTTAGAATGCATTTATTATACTTGCAGCCTTGTGTACATAGAGGCGATGGTGTGTACATAACCTCCTATCCACCCATCCATCCATCCATCCATCCATCCATCAATCCAGCCACCCATCATCAACCCATCCATCCACCCTTCAACCTATCAGCCCACCCATCCTTCCATCCACCCTCCTATCCATCAACCCATCACATCAACCCACCCATCAACCCATCAGCCCACCCATCATCAACCCATCCTTCCATCCATCCTCCTATCCATCAACCCAGCCATCAATCCACCCATCCATCCACCCTTCATCCCGTCAGCCTATCAGCCCACCCATCCTTCCATCCACCCTCCTATCCATCAACCCATCACATCAACCCACCCATCAACCCATCAGCCCACCCATCATCAACCCATCCTTCCATCCATCCTCCTATCCATCAACCCAGCCATCAATCCACCCATCCATCCACCCTTCATCCCGTCAGCCTATCAGCCCACCCATCCTTCCATCCACCCTCCTATCCATCAACCCATCACATCAACCCACCCATCAACCCATCAGCCCACCCATCATCAACCCATCCTTCCATCCATCCTCCTATCCATCAACCCAGCCATCAATCCACCCATCCATCCACCCTTCATCCCATCAACCCACCCATCAACCCATCAGCCCACCCATCATCAGCCCATCCATCCACCAAGCCCTCCATCTATTTTCATTAACTGGTTATCCTCAGCAGGGTCGTGGTGGTCCAGAGCCTGTGTCAGAATTAGTTTGCACCAGGCTACATGTAAATTGCATATGTTATAAAAAAACAATAAAATAATGTTTTGTTGTAGAGAAACAATAATTTATTATCACATCTTTACAGAAAGATCACAATGTCACATGTTACCTGGCTACCAGTATAACCTCTACCAAAGACAAGAATTAAAACGATAGATGCTGACTTGGAGCAAATACATCATTTGTTACCAGTTTCCATTTACAGCGTATTATCAAAAATGAGACATGTGAGAGAAGGTATGAAACTGCTGCTGCTTTCGCACACACAGCTGCAAGGTTTGTGAACCCTCTACATGGTTTTCTGCATTAGTTACTCGTAAATTGTGGTGTGATCTTCATGTAAGCCACAGTAAAAGACAAACGGAAGCTGCTTGATGTAGTTACTAGTGCACGGTTGTTCTTCTTGTCAACACTGAATACACCATTTAAACAGTCACAGTGTGGGTTCAAAACAGAATGTGAACCTCTGGGGTCATGACTTCACAGAAGCGAACTGGAGGCAGGAGATCCAGGGAATGAGATGGGATTGGAGGTGAGGGGTCTAGAGGTGTCCTGTAAAAAATACACACAGAGTCAGGTTACTGACAGTCTGCTCTTCTCAACAAAGATCTGTTTGTGTGCATCGTGACCTTAGAAGAAGAGTTGCAGTGATGCATGGGGCTGGAAAAGTCTAAAAAAGCATTTCTAAAGATCTGCAGGTGAGACAAAGGCTGAACTTTTTGGCAGAAGTGCACACTGCTATGTTTGGAGGGAAAGGGTGCCGCACACCAACACCAAGACCCCATCCCAGCGGTGAAGCTGGCTGGAGGAGCATCGCGGTCTGGACCTGCTTTGCCGCCTCGGCGTCTGGTGGAGGTTACTGGAGCCTCAGGAGATCCTACCAGTTATTAAATGCACACACTTTTCCCAGCCTGGACTGAATAACTAATCGATGTGCTCAGTAAAGACACAAAAAGTCCAGCTGTTTGTGTGCGATTAGTTTAGTCAGCTTGTTTGTCTATTATTGTCCCTTAGATGAAGATCAGGCCGTATTTTATGAGCAGCTAAGGCAGGAAACCAGGTATCTGCACCGGGTTCACTAACTTCTTCTCTTGCTGTCGAAGTTCACCGCTGCGCAGAAATAAAGGCAACAACGCAAGGTAGTGTTTTGGCCCTGTCAGCGATGCAGAAAAGGATTCAGGTGAAGAAACCCCTTAAGGCTCATTAGAAAATGTTAATAATTTATAATACAGAAGTCAGACTGATATTTTATATGCGTAGAAAACTTTTAACAAAGATATTTTAAGAAAGAGAAAAAAGCTTCAGAGGAGAGGTAGGCAACTCCGCTCTTGAAGGACCATCATTTCTGGCCTGAACATCGACGAAGTCTGCAGACACTTTCGATAAATAACTGTTGGCAGGATCATATGCAGCAGTCAGAGGTTTGGCTGGACGGCAGGTCCAGACCTGCCTAATCCTGCTCCTGTCGCCGCAGCCTTCAGGAAGCCGCGTCGTATCATTTCGTACATTTCGAAGCGAACGGTTTCACCTGTGGTAGCGTAGGCCTGTAGTACTGAGAACAGCGTCGGGACGGTTTCACCGAAAAGCACATTTGTAGCTCAGTTCCACCCCGATACGATAAAGCAGATTAGACTTTTGCAGCACCAACAGAAAACAGAGGACAGAGTCCATTCGGGTCATATGTTTGCACAGCTGATGTTGAGACTGCGAAACCTTTGGGTGCAAATATTTTGGTGCAGATACACATGAAACCGCCAGCGTTCGCCGCACAGTCTGGAACCTTCCAGAAACAGAGGTAGGAGAAGAAGGCAAGTGACTGGCACAGCTTGTCGGACTCGGGCGGGAGTTTGGACCTTTCAAAACACACTCGTTTCGGCTAAAATGTCTGCGACCTCTGAGGAAAATCACTTCGAAACAAATATTCCGGACGGAAGGAAGATGAATCCAGAACGAAGGCATGGAAAAGTGTCCGTGAGAAGACTGGAAGGAAAACAGTTTGAAAAAGCTGGTTACAAAAATGTTTTTGCCCCCCCCCCCAGGATAAAAAGTGTGAAAATATGTCATTTATTCTATAAAATGTGCCGCTTTGAACGAGGCGAGTAAAAGCACATCTGCGCTTGTCAGGCTGCGTCTCACACAGTCGTTACAGACAAGAAGGCGTTGTGGACCCGGGAGCCTTCGGCCGCTTTGGCCCCGTGTGTCATCAGCTCCTGGATGGTCATCCAGTTGTCCAGGATCTTCTTGTTGCGCTTCTTCATCATCTTTTTGTGGCTCAGTTCGATGATGCTGACATCCCGGCGGCCCTCGCCGGCGCTCTGCGGCGCCTCCCGCGGGCCCTCCGTCCGGCAGCGCTGCATGAACTCGCGGCGGCGCCGCTGCTCCCGGGCGCGGGCCAGCTGCTGCTTGCGCTCCTCCTTGCTCCAGTAGCGGCCCATCTTGAGCTCGCTGGCGGCGTCGTCGTCGGTGGTCATGCCGGCGCGCTCCTCGCGGATCTTCAGCGCCCGTTCGCGGAGGATCTTATCGCGAACGGGGCGCTTGGTGACGTAGCGGGTGCCGTCAGCGCGAACTTTCACCTTCCACTCCATCTTGGGCTCGACGCCCACCAGGCTCAGTTGGCTGTGGGCGAACTCCACGGCCGAGCGCTGCTGCACCAGGTGCACGTAGCTCTGGTAGTGTCGCGTGTGGGCCGCGATGTCGCCGGGGCCGTAGCTGCAGTTGTGGTCCAGAGAAGAGAAGGGCTCTTGGGGGACGTGGGGCTTGTGTTGTCCGCAGTGTTTTCCGTCGGCAGGCGGCACCCCCTCCGTCCCGGAGGACCTCGCCTGCTTCAGGCAGCCAGCATTGGCCAGGATGGAGGCCTGCAGCCCCTGGCTGGCGGCCAACGTGCTCCGCAGGTTCTTCTGGTTGGTGAGGTTGACCCTCCTCTGCAGCGAGTGTTCAGGAGAACGGTCCATGGCCAGCGGAGTGCTGCGGCTGCTCTCCGCCGTGTTGTAGGCACTCGAACTGTCCTTGTCTGACTTCTCCGGCTGCTCGCTGATGTCTGCCAGCTTGATCCTCGGGGAGCCAGGAGGGCCACACTGGTCACGGGCTTTACGCAGCTGGTGGGCCTGCATGATATTCTGGCACTCCAGTTCAATGCTCCTCAGCTCCTCGTTGAGGAGCCGCAGCTCGCGCTCCACCCCGTCCTGCTCCGTCAGGCTGCACCCGATGGTGCTGCACCGGCTGTAATACAGGCCGTACTCACCGCTGTTGCGAATCTGACACTTGAGCTCCAGGAGCTGCTGGAAGTGGTCGCACTCCTCGTCTTCCTGCTCCTCTTCGCCCGGCGGCGCAGGGCTTGCCAGGTTCTCCTCCGAACCCAGGCTGTCGTTGCTCCGTGCGTTGGAGTCAGCAGAAGTGCCACGGTGTCCCTCTGCGCTCGGCTCCCTTAAACACCTCGGCCGCCGCTTCTGCTCGAGGTTTGGCAGCACCACGTCGTCCACGAGCTCCTGCCGTCGCGCAGTGCCTGTCACTCGGGCCGCTCCTCTCTCCTTCTTCTGGCTGCCCCCGGAACAGGCGTCCGTGTCTGTTGCGATGCCATTGTCCTCAGCTAATCCATGCTAAAAAAAGAGGAAACTTTATGGGTTAATAAATAAAAGGAGAGTCGGCAAATCATATCCCCAGATGGTTTAATCATTTCGCTTCGTTTTTGGGAAAAATACCCGACGTCGGGGGTGAAATAATGAGCACGTATTCATCGTTTAAACCGGGTACCGTGTCCCTCCACAGCACAGCCTTTGTTTGAGCCCAGAGTCTGAGGGATGAATCAAAAACTGTACAAAATGCAAAAAAATGCCGTTGGCATTTGGAATATATAACGGCGTCCAAAGTTGGCGCAAAACTTCTCCTCGTTCCACCGGCCTGCTGCATCGCTGTTTTTCTCAGTGCATCTACGGCCAGCAGGTGGCGCGGTGCTGAAGGAATCGCGACGACAGCCTCACTCCAGGGCTCAAGTCCATTTAGGGAATTTTTTTGCACTCGCGAGAAAGACGATGAGCTTGATGTGAAAGTCGCGCTGCATGTGAAAAATACACAGAGTGGAAAACGGTGTGAAAATGAGTCGGTATGAGGACAATGAGGACTGACCACGGTGAAGCCTTTCTCACTACCGCAGCCCTGCCTAACTTCCTCCTGTTGGACACTTTGCTACGGAAGGAGATCAGAGGACTTTCCGGCGAAGCCGCGTTTGCAGGGATGATCGTTGTCTCCAGTCGCTCTTTGTTGCAGCACCGCTGACCAAGAGTGACTGCTCTGAAAAATCCCTCCAAGAAATACTGAAACCAAACGAAGGGTTACTAGTTCTGCACTCACTGTCATTTTGAGCTGGGTGACAGCAGGGGCCTCCAAAGCACTCGAGGTTATTAGGAGAAAGAAAAGGCTGAGATGCTGGTATGTCAGCGACCAGCTACACTGCTGGACGAGAACAACACACGCGGGGACATGACTTTCTGGTGTAAAGCTGACCGTGTGGATCCAGGTAACATCAGCGCTCTGTAGACGTGCGTCTTATGAGAAAAGGCGACCGAGTCTGAACCCTTACCTCCTTCAAGGTGTCAGCTGTGTACCGAGCCCCTTCCTCACGCTGCTCCTCCAGCATCTCCATCTTCAGCTCCTCCAGAAAGTCTCTGTGCTCCTTGTCCAGCCAGCCCTCCTCCAGCTGCAGGTCAGAGCGGAACAGAACGTCGACCTGGCGGCTCCACCAAGTCTGCCGTTGTTAAGCTAAAGCAGATTCTCTAAAACGTAAACTCTGCTTTTGCTGTTTATAAGTAAGTATAATTTTATAAGGTGCACTGAGGCCTGAAGGGACGTCTGAGAGTGTCTTGTGGTCACTGTCACCAGTGCTGCTCTTCCTGCTATGGATGTGGAAATGGGCTCATGACTACAAGTGTGAGAAACGGAGGTATAAGAGCACAGAGACTTTGGGAACCTGCTGTTCGTTTTGCATCTGTGGATCGCTGTGTGTAGCTGCTCCATCTCACCTGCATCTCAGGCCGCGCCACCAGCAGTATGAAACTCCTGCTGTCCTCACTGGAGAGCAGCGCCACGGCCTCCTCCCGGTCCTGCACGTCGTGCCCGTTGATCTGCCCGGCAAACGGAGCGAGAAGTACAGAAAATGAGTTCCCACAAACACTCGATTTCTTCCCAAAATGCGGAGCATTTGCTTCGCTTCTCTTTTGTCTCCAAACACAACTGGTCCCTGAAACACAGTGTGCCAGGTAAGTAACAGCACTATTATGCCGTGAGGAAGCAGAGATGGCCGAGACCTTGGAGAGGCACCTTGGGGTGCTACGTGATGGTCTTCGAGAGATTTTAGATAAAAAGGAAGCATCACGCTGTCCTTAAAAGCCCCCTTCTGAGCGCGCAGGGGGCCACGATTGCCCAGCAACTGGCAGGTGCCATTTGTCTTTGGCTGCTCAGAGGGTTGGGCCCACGGTGGCAAGATAACTGAGCAGATGCACATGTGCCAAATGCCTAAGAGCTCGCTGAGGGTGGCCCTGTCCCAGGGCTGTAAGGGGGGCCTGTGCCAGCAGCCCTGCTCCGCCGATCCCGGCCTCTCGCGCTCTGTCGGCGCTTCAGAAACGCCAGAAAAGCCCCCTTTAGGCCCAAGGTTTGGCCCTGAAGTGCTTGCAATGAGAAAGTGCTTACAAATAACCAAGAGGGGGCCTGTTTAGAGGCCCAAAGCGATACTGAGAATGCGGCGCTCGGGGATGAAGACCCCCCTCGTGGCACTACACTGCTGACGCTAACATGAAAACTGGCTAGGAGGCAGCATCTTTCCTACGTGTCATTAGAGAAGACAAAAGCCACTATTAAAAATGCATGTGCTTTGTAGCTGAGACACAGTATGAAAAGGCACTGAATTTATGGTAGGAGAGGAGAGGAGAGGAGAGGAGAGGAGATGAGAAGAAAGGAAGAGAAGAGAGGACAGGAGAGGAGGAAAAGGAGGAGAAGAGAAGAGAGGAGTGGAAAGGAGAGGAGATGAATGGAGAGGAGAGGAGAGGAGAAGAAAGGAGGAGAAGAGAGGAGAGGAGAAGAGAAGAGAGGAGAAGAAAGGAGGAGAGGAGAGGAGGAGAGGAGAGGAGAAGAAAGGAGGAGAGGAGAGGAAAAGAAAGGAATACAATAGAGGGGAGGAGAGGAGAGGAGAAGTGAAGAGAAGAAAGGAGAAGCAGAGAAGAGAGGAGAGGAGAGGAGAAAAGAAGAGAAGGGAGGACAAGATAGGCGTGAAGAGGAGAAGCGGGAACCTGTAAATCTTCACATACAATCACACAAATTCACACCCAACAGCTTAATACAACATAAATAATAAAAAAGGTCAAAGTCCAACAAAATAAATAAATGAATAATAAATGGCAAAAGACCACCTGAATTATTCGGTCTCCTTCCCTTATGCGACCATCTCTGGCTGCGATGCTGTTTGGCCCGACCTGTTTGGGATGAGGAACAAAGTCGATGTCAGATGTTAGATGTTAGAAAAATGTGAGAAACCAAACCAATATGCCAGCACTGGATATGTGACCACGCCTGGGAGATGCTGAAGCACCTGAACAAAACATTCACTCTTACAGTAAACCAAATGAAAGTTCTCGTTTCTGTGAGTCGAACCACGCTCACAGGCCGACGCCGCAGACGTCCACGTTCCTCCTTTGGCTGAACTGCCGATAAACCTTTTCTACCAGGACCGTCATCTTATAAAATATACCAAGTGCTCCTTAGAGGTTCCTCATTATGTGAAAGACCTGAAGTGTCATTTTTCAGAAATGTTCTTAATGTTGTGTCCATGTTCATATTTATTATAACTACAGTGTCAGTCCCTTGGATTAACTGTCACATCTACGTGAAGGAAGAAGGTGCACCTTTGAAAACGTACTCGCTACTCCACTCAGCCTGAGAAGAAGTGTCTGGGTGTGAATTTCAGCCAACGGAGACAACAAAATACAAACACGCCAGTATAATGAAACACATTTGCATCTTCTTTTGTCAACAATCTAAAAATAGGACTTATTGTGGTCCAAAAAGATGTAGGCAGGGCCCGTTTGCACTGAAAGGTGTTGCTAGTAGCACTTTTCTCCCAGAAGGTGCCGTTCTCCACAGGAAGGTGCGAGGCAAACGTGTTCGAGTGAAGCTCCTCCGAGAGGTTCAAACAAAGTCCACAAAGAGCTGTTTTACACTCGGTGGGTGACTGGGGGGGTGTCAATCAGAAATAATTAAAAACTAGGAGTAAAGCATAAGGAGTCTTGTGGAGAGAGGGCTGCTGGGGGTGGGGTGACATCAGCTGTGTGGAGGGGTCTTATTTAGCGACTTCAGAAGGAACTTTTTTCTACATCTATGAACATTGTGCGTACAAAGTGACGTGTGTGTAGGATACAACCCATCACAGGGCAGCCACTCACACACACACACACACACACACACACACACACACACACACACACACACACACACACACACACACTTTATGGGCAAACTGCAGTCACTGAGCTGGACCACCACCACCATCATATGGGTGTCTGGATGTTTTGTTTCCGTTTGCATGCCTGTGTGTGTGTGTGTGTGTGTGTTTATAAATAGACAACCACGAAATACACGAAACCCTGGAGAATCCAGTCCAAAGGCAACTGGTTCTGAAGAGCACTGAGTTCTGTGTGAAATCCCCTCACCTCGCTGACATAAATGGCGACGTCGTCCTCGTCGTCGGTCCGGTAGCACAGCGTCAGGCCCAGTTTCTCCTGGCTGTTCTGCCGACGCAGCTCCACCTCCTGAAGGTGGTGCGCGGGGGGGGGGGGCATCGTGAGAAGTCACCTTCATATTCACATGAAACACAGCACATCTGACACGTCGAGGATAAAAGACTGACTAGGAGGTCGGAGACTTGACCAGGTTTGCTGATTCCTGTAAAATCGCTGATGATGCATTATATTTACAACACGGCCAAATAGCGAATGACAAAAATATACCTCATTCGTGGTGGGAAATTTTGACTTGTGGTGAGAAAATTCTTATTCGTTCTGCAGAAACGCACCGTGACGCACTTCACGCTCGCGGTCACATCCACACTGCAGGGTCACTGTTGAAGCTCTCAAGAAGGACGTGTTCTACGCAGCAGAGCCTGAATATTAATGTCTATTTTCCAAATAAGCTCCTACTTATGCTAATTGTCACTCATTTATTCAGTCCTTTTTGTAAAAAAAAAAAAGAAGTTGCCGTGTGAATGAAATATTCATTGTCAGATCCTTGAAGGGCCAAAGTCCCCCAGAGATCTGCTCCAGTTTGAAGTCATTTTAATCAAGTACTCAAACTTCCAGAAGTCATCGCTTCGGTGCACAAAACCCTCACACAACACGTTCTCAGGGTATTATCTTAGCAGCCAGCATCTCATAAGGTCCCTTCTACGTAGGAGACGCACTTGGGCGCGTTTGGCCGACGGCGACCGGGGCGTGCGGCGTGTCTCCCGCCGGTTTCCCTTCACTAAAGCACACGCTGGGAATCGCCGCGCGTCGCCCAGCTGGCGGCCCGCGTTCATTAGAGAGGGAATTAATATGAGCCGTGCCGAGGGGACCCTTGAGCCACGGCTCCTCTTGATGGCCCTGTGCCGGCATTCGCGGGTTCCCCTCGTTTAAACCTGACTACGGGGGGAAAGGCAGATGAATGCCTGCAACAGACAGAATGGATTCATGGATTCAGGAGGGGAGGTGATGAAGAAAGGCCGCCGGGTGACGTTTGAGAAATTGTACCGGACACCTCCTCGCTGATGCCCGGCCGTTGCTCATAATAAGCCGGAGCGAGTCTTTTTTAGGCGGCGACGGGGCCCGGAGCGCGAAACGGGGGCTGTAAAGATAAAAGCGACGGGGGCCGTTGCAGAAAATTGAGAATCCATTTTGCTACCGTAGCTGGCAGCTCGCTAGTTACGCGTGCCCGTCACATTTTCAAAGAGAAAACCGTAAATAAAAAGGTAAAAAGAGGAGCGGGCGAGGCGCCGGCCGAGAACCGCCTAATAGTCCCCCTCCCGAGCTCGGGGGAGGCTGACCTGCCCGGACCCTCAGGCAGCACTGCGCAACAAGGCGTGAGGGGCCCGCCGGTCGGCGGCCTCCACCATTAATTCGCTTCGGTCCGGCCCCCGAAACAAAGGCAACAAATAACGCTGTCAGTCTCCTTTCCGCTGGATTTCTGCACACACTTCATCTGACAAGTGCTGGGATTTGAGGGAGTCTTTTCCCCGGATGAAGACGGCTTCAAAGGCCATGAGAAACAGTCTCGGGCGAAGGGAACAGCAGAAAGTCGCAGGGTGCCGCAACGGACGGGCGGAGCAAAGGACAAAACGGAGCCTGTTTCGCACGCGGCGGGAATTTTACAGACCCGCCAGGTGCACTTGCTGTGAAGATGAAAATAGGGCCATAAATAATTGCACGATGTGTTGGTTTTTCTTTCTGAAGGCTCCACTCCACGTGGATGATTTTCAATAAGAGCTGGTAATTTCGGGCCAAAGGAATGTTCTGGAACAGTGATATATATCATCTAGCTGGTCCCCGTGACATTTGCTTTGCACGAAGACGAGTGGCTGAGGGGCGCGAGGCGCGACTGTCCTGCATGATGAAGCTCCTCACGGCGAGCCCACTAACCGCCTTCCATTAAAAATAAAGGTAACACGCAGAGTGTACGGCGGTACAGCACAATGTGGGAGGAAACAAGAGTAACCAGAGACAAACTGTACACAGACAGCGCTGGGGGTCTACCCGGGGGGGTGCGAGGTCTTTGTTTTCCTCTCGATCTGACCGCTCGATCGTCGGCGTCGACTATTTCTCTGTTTTTCCAACTGTTGCCACCACGTGCAGGCACTGGTGGTGAACTTTGACCCCCAAGCCCTGTTGGCTAAGCCTGACCTCCGGGATCCTGCTCGCGTGCGCCTACAGCGCTTGTTCACATTCACGTCTCTGAAGAAACACGTGTGACCAGTAACTTCAGCCTCAGCGTGGGAGTTTTCACAGGTGCAGCTCGCAGATTTACAACCAGAAAACATCAACATTCCTAGGTCTGTGACTTAAGTTTCTCACCGTGCCGGTTCTGCTCACAGCAGTTCTCCCTGCGAGGGACCCAGGAGGCCACAGCATGTCTCCCCAGCGGGTCCTCCCTGGCTTCGAATCCATGTGGAGTTTGCATGCTCTCCCTGCGTCTGTGTGGGTTTCCTCTGGGTGCTCTGGTTTCCTCCCACAGTCCAAACACATCAATTTCAGCTCGACTTCCCATCGAGTGTGTGTTAGCGTGTGGCCTTGTTGTGTGGCGATCAGCGATTCTGGAGAAGCTCAGTCTTTGTGCCTCCAGGGAGCCGACATCTGGGTGTTACTCATCCCGACAACAAGGAGAAGCGTCAACTGGCTGTCTGATCAGTCTGGTGGCCATATAATTCATTCATTCATTCGTTCATTCTTTCATTCATTGTTTATTCATATACTTAAACTGTGTGAATACGTTCGTGCCAAGTTCCCTGCATCTGCTGCCCAGCCTGCAACAGCCAGACGATTCAGTTATTCTGTTTTGAACACGATGTGTTTCTGATGTAAATAAATGCGCTGTTGTCTTTCCTGAAGAACGACGCCCGTCTTGGCTAATATATGACACACTTGGACGGATTTGCAGCATTACGTCCCCACGTGCGATGCGGGCGGGCAGTCGTTTACGACGGAGCTCAGCACGGGGACACGTCTTTCAAGGCCTGTTCCAGCTCCGAGCTCTGCGGCCTGCGCCGACCGACGGTCTTCCGTGGTGGAAGTCAGCCTTCCGAGCAGAAATAACAGGGGTGACGCGAGGCCCACGACGCACGGTCACACCCTTTATCTGAAATGAGGCGAGACGGAGAAGCCACGACGTCGCGGTGGCACCGGTGCACAGATGTCTGCTTGGAAAAATGGGAAAGCGCTCAACCTCAGCAGGCGGAAGTCCTCTGGAGGTGTAAATGAGGCTGAGCAGAAATGTAAGCGCTGCCATCTCTCAGACTGGAGAGGATTCCTTCTTCCTCTCAAGCGACTCGCAGGCAAAATGTGTTAAAGCGGGAAAGACGGGACCTGGCCGAGTCGTCTCAAGCGGCCACTTGCTGCCGTGTGTCCTGTACGTAACGCCATCGCCTGCCTGCTAAGGGGCAGCTATGAAAGCCATTGACTCGGACCTGCTTTTGAGGTAAATCGGAGCGTCCTTCTCCCTTCGCCATCCACATCTAGTCTCGAGCGCGTGCAACCCACCGCGAGCGGCGTCTACGGCCGGCTGCCGAGTCGTCGAGAACATCTCTGCGGGCGTGTGGCGTGTGTAGGCTCCACGTGCCGGTGCGCTGGGTCTTCTCAGAACACGCGGGCCGAAGCCCGTCCGTGGATTTACCCCTTTATACTGCAGCCAGTCAGCGGAATCAAACCCGGGTCCTTTGGTTTAAACGCTCCAAATTTTACACGCTTCACTTCATACACAAGAAATTACACAACGTACGTGAGACCCCCTGTATGTTAGGCACTTCTTGTGTAACGGTTTCTGCCACCTTTGCCAGTTTGGGTAGTTGTTAATAATAATGTGGCTCTTTGCGCCTCGACTCCTCACGCTTGTTTTGTCCTTATTACCTTTATTTATTCATTTAGCTGAAACGTTTCTTCCGGTTGGCTTACAGGGTCAAGCTGCTTACAATGGCTCTCTCTTTTACACAGCAGGATTCGCAGCTCCAAGGGAGGGTCGTACTTTTACTGTTTGCAGTCTCGGAGATCAATGCCTGGATAAGATTTGTTCCTTCTCTGGTGAAGAATGGAAAAGGCGGCTTGAAAAACGAAGGTTATCGTGTTGAAGCTGTGACCGTGTGGCCCACATCCCGTGTGCTGCTGCGGGTGGTTGGCCAGCAGCGCACGTTGGCCAAAGGCTCTCGCCGGGGCAGCGCGAAGAAGCAGGACAAGAGCCGACTTACCTCGTACTCGAAGGCGTCGACTCTCTCGCCATCCGCTGGCAAGCTCGGGAGGTATTCGGAGCCCTCGTAGTACTCCTGCTCCGCATGGAGTGAGTGGCAGCTGCTGACAAAATGGTGGATTAGGGGGTGCTCAGAATAAGAGTGTTTTTCTGCTGCCCCCCACCCCCGGGGTCCAGGGGTCCCTCTGACTGCGTGTCGACAGCCGAGAAGCGTCAAGAGTGAAGGACATGTCAGAGGCGGCAGACGCGGCGACGTCACGGCTGCTTGCGGCTCTTTTCTGAATACTGTCGGTAATTGGACGTTACGGGTGCGGCCTTCGCTCGCGAACGTCGCGGCTCCTGCTCATGTTCCATACATCGAACCATACAAATTCAAAGAACCTTTTTGTTCTCCAAGTATTGATGCTCCAAAAGCATCAGAGGGCTTGTGAAGGCAAACATTCTCTTAAAATTAAGCACATTTCCTCAGAACACCAACTGACCACATTACAGGGCAACATCATTGTAGAGCAGGAATCTCCAGAACGTCTGAGAGCTAAACAGCTGTCTTCCAAGTGGACCGTCTTTCAGCTGCAAGCTCTTAATAAAACAGATGCGGAGCGATTTGTTCTGATGTGATTTCTACTAACAACCTTTCAAAGGAATTAAACAAGTTCCGGCGACTTCCGCTTAAACCAGAACGGCGATGTTCCCCTGTTCAGCGTGTAAATTTACACTCCCTGCCGTAATGCAACCCAAACCGGACCGAAAAGCACAGCCTTGGTCCACTAGACATACGGTTTGGGCTTCTGCAGGAGCATCCTGTCGGGGCGAGCTTTTACATCATTTTCACCGTGTTTGTGCTGGTGAGGGAGGAGCCCACCTTGCTCTTCTTACAGGTGCCTCCATGCTAGTCGCACCGCAAACAGTCCTTTAAGTAAAATAAAGTTGGAAAATGTGAAAAACGTGGCGCGAACTGCAGACGGAGGTGTCTGTTAGGGAGCCTGAAGCCGGAGTTTCTCCACAGGCCATTTGCGCACCTTGTGAGGGGAGAACTGCAGCAACTCGCCGGGTCCAACGCCACAGCTACTTGATGGGGGGCGACGGAGGGACCTGGCAAACTGGCGTCGGCTCCTATAGGGTGCGGCGCCGTTTTAACCGCGTGCTTTTACCGCTTCTGCTGCCTACTTAGTCCCTGAACTCTCAACATGAAACTCTTTAGGAAACATCATCTTATTCACAGCCACAGCAACAATATCGGTCGCTGCTGCTGCCCTGAACCGAGGTGTTTCGTTCATTTCACTCGAATTTTTCCATTTCCCTCGTCTGCGGCGCGGAAAGGAAGCGGGTACCTGTCAGAGAGGAGGAAGGGGCAGGTGTCGGGCACCGGGGGCGTGGCAGGCCGCAGGTTGGCCAGGGCCATGATGTGCTCCAGCGTGATGTCGGTCTGCGTGCAAACGTCCACCAGGTGGACATCGGGACAGAGACGGTTGCCCTTGGCGATGGGGCTCCGCCGCAGCACCTGCACCACAATGGGGTCCTTGGCACTGCGAAAGGCCTCCAGAGCCTCCTCTTGACTAGCTTTGGAGAGGTCCTTGCCGTTCACCTGCAGGGGGACAGAGGCGTGACCTGTTAGGAACGGGGAAGTCAGGGCCGCCGCCGCCGCCGCACCGGAGTCCCGCATTTCCTCGCTGTTCAGAACCTCTGTCTTCTGACATCATTTTCTGACAAACGCGAGACTTCCGCGTGTCTGTTTCCACAAGCGACTGGAACCGGGGACCACTTTAAAAGTGCTGCCGAGAAGCGAACGGCGGGAGCCGCTTTCACCCCGCAGAAGAAACCACAGTTTCGGGCGACAGGTACGTAGAGGAAAAAGCTCGAGCTGAGCACAGTCCCGTGGGCCTAGATGGCCCCGGGTGTGAGCTGGCTCATTACAGGCCGTGTGACTCGTCGCCGAAGCGCAGACGCGACGTACCATCCCCCCAAGCCCATGCTGAAGAGTGTGACAGCTTACATGGAGTCACAGGGGACCTATGACCCCTCGACTCGGAATATACGCCGCCAATTAAACTGTCCTCCGAAAGCTGCTGGCTGACGTCCTCAGATGTTTCATTTTCATTATAGATGGTGCCCAGGAGGACCCAGCGTGTTACTAAATAACTTGCTCACATCATCCCTCCGGTCACAGGCTGTTTAAATAACTTTAAATACAGTTTAATGGTGGCAAAGGGAAATGCTGTTAAAGACATAGTGTCCAGCACCGCCTGCAGCAGTGAGCAAGTTCCTCCTTTAGCATTAGCTCCCATAGCGCAATAACAATAACACTACTGCTCTTGTTTTAGCTCGTCTGAATAATAATTCACCGTATTTTCAAAAAGCCATCATCCATCATCAGCCATCATGTTTTATCCTGACTTCCTGCTGCAGCGTCACAGTGTGGTAAAGTACCGCGTTTATCCCGGCTTTATCGTGGGAAATATGTTTGCCTCTTTGGTGCGACTCCTCATCATGGTCTTTGATGCTGCCAGAAAAAATGACCATTCTGTAAAAACTCAGACCACCTCTGACTGCTGGCTTTCATTGTGAAACAGCTGAGTACAAGAACATGAGTTTCGTCGTGCGCACGTTGCTGTTAGGAGAAAACTCGGTCTCGGGGGTGCCGATACTTCCAGAATTCCCAGGATCTGATGGTCTGATCTCTGCTGTGGACACTAAAGCCATGGAGGACCTCACGCAGAGGCTGGCAGATGAGCTCGAAAAAATGCATAAATCTCACACTTTTCTTCAGGCTGCTGTCTCAGGAATCGTGGTTGGAATAAAATTGGATATGAAACCCTGACGGCCTATTTCAGAAATTCGTGTGAGATCTTCGTCAGCGGGGGGGCAAAGGGCAGAAATGTTCTGCAGTTATGCACGAGATGAGACTGATGCTGCACCTCAAAAGGGAGACAAGAACGGGGAACCTGTGGACCATGACTAAGCTGAAAGCAATGGCCTTTAAAAAAGGTGTTTTTTAAGGGTCTATCCTCAACTGTAGAATATACAATGTTGGGGATGGAAATGTGTTGCTGATGGTCATTCACTCAAATTTGCTCAACTTGGAGGTGCCCACATACAGCCACAGTTTCACCCGAAACAGGTCTGAGTATCAACACTGAAAGGAGAAGTGATGAGGAGGAGGAGATGTGACCGTTCTGTCTCAGGCCAGAGACCACAGCTGCCCTCCACCAAATTTTCCTTCCAACAGAAAAAATGGCAAAAAAGACATAACTTTTTTCTACCAGGGGAGATATAATGGATGTGAAAGGGGATGAGAAGCAGGCTGGGGAGATGGTCTCCTCCAGATGATCACTTCCTCACTGTGGTAGTGCTGCTCCGCAGCTTACAGGAAATGCAACTTCCGGACAGGGCAAGCTCTGACCGGCAACATCGCAGTGTCGCCCTGTGCCAGTTTTCCTGACTGATGGAGACGGGTGTTTCTCCTGGACAGACTGCCAAGGACAGTCAAGAGCCAGCTGGTCTGAAGCCTGGAGGAGAACCTGTGGTTCAATGTAGCCTTCAGAGCACAGATGTGGAGGCCTCTTTCTTCTAATCGTGCTGCCTTTTTTGGAGCTTTGAAATTTGATGTCATATTAAAAGTAACAAAAATCCCACTTCGTACTGTTGAAATAATATCCGGTCGCATCACTAACCCCACAACAGGCCACCCGAGAACTGGAAAACACCACATCCTCCTCAGACAGCTGACAACTGCAGTCCGCAGATGCAGGTTCAACATTGTCCTCAGTATAAATGCACCAGCATTTGTGTCCAAGCGATGGTCACTGTGGGGGCTGAAAGGTCAGGCGTCCACAGAGGCCACCCCACCGGAGCCCCTTTGTTCTGGATGTGAACAGGGCTTCAGTACATCTGCACGTGTCCTATTGATTCACAGCCCCCATGACACCACTGCAGACCAGGAGAGGAGTTTACATGGAGCTGTGGTAAAAACACAGCTCCGGGTTCCCCTCTGGGACCCGCGGTCCTGCCAGCGTGAAGAAGGATTTTTCTAGCAATAAGGCAAATGTTTAAAGTCTCAAAGTGATTTACAGCTGCCAGCTGGTGATTCAAACACATCTGCAGGGGGATGTTGGCAACACATTATTGTGTCATAATGAACTTCTTCACTACACCAGGCTAAGCACACGAGTGGCTTTACAGCCTACAAACCCAGAACGGCGCTCGTGACCTGCTGGTGTCTGTGACGCGGCAGAGTTAAACTCAGCTGCCGCGGTCCTGGATCCGAAGGCCCAGCTGAGCAGAAGCCGCCTTTACAGGACCAAACGAAAGCCGTTTTGCTGTGTCTGCGGTGCGTTTGGCCGTCCGGACGACCGAGGCGCGAACCGTTCCACGTACAGGGCGGGCGGAGGTTTCGGCCGAGCTTCCGCCGAGTCGTCTGCCTTTAACCGAGGTGGAGACGGAGCCGATGGACTGATGGGGAGTCCGCAGCTTCCTGAAAGGACGGGGATGCAGAACCTGTCCCCGCCAGGCTAGATACGAGAAAGCGGTGTTTGCAGAGGCCGCCGCGCGGGCGCTGCAGCTCCGGAGGTGAGAAGCAGAGCCGGACGCTGCACGCGATCCGTGCCGTGACCAGTGTGCGACGCTCAGCGGCGGACCGTACCGCTCCCTTTAGGATGGAAGCCGTCTCAGATCCGTAACGCCGCGTGAAGCTTCTCTTTGCGTCACGCAGAACATGGCCAATTTTACAGGTAACAGGTAGCGCCACGTTGCGCCCAGACGCCTCATTTTAATATTATAAAATAGGGTTGTCAGCTTGGTACAAAGGGTTTAAAGGTGTTATGAGTTCATAAATCAATGTTGAGACAGTCAGACCTGCAGTCAGACCTGCAGTTGTGGGAGCTAAAGGTAGGTACAATGGTGTAGAAATTGCAGGAAAAAACCAGGCCCTCGTGGGAAATATGACAACACCCCCCAGACGTCTGAACACAAACTAAATCTCAGAGACCCTTTAACCCCTCAACAATAAAAATCAGGCAATACACGTCCCGGGGTTATTACCTGTCAACTTTCGTGAATAATAATGTGTGATAAACGTGAGCAATTTTCCCTACTTGCGCTTTACTCTTTTCGCTGTACGCATTCGGGGCGAATGTTCCCACTGCGCTAAAATATGGCAAAGTAAAACTGAAAGCAGTCGCTCGCAAAAAAGCCGTAGAAACGAACAAAGCGCAAAATGCGGAGCGGCGTGAATGAGAGCTGCCGCGTTTGATCAAATGCACGGAGCGCGTGGGCACGCGGCGCGGAGCAAATTCCCCCCTCGGCGTCCCAACACCAGGACCCGGGTGTGAATGCAGCACGCGGTTTAAAACTGAGCTCAGTTCAGCAGAGCGGAGCAGGAAGGAACGCGACACCTGGCGATCTGTGTCGATAGGTGGGCGAGGCGAAAGAGGAAAGTGTGACTAACTGTCGCATTAGATGTTATTTGCGGTGCAGTAAAGTTATTAAAAATATGCTCATCGATCAAAATAATCAGAAAATAATCACACGCGTGTGGCATCAGCACAAAGGTGAGGGTCTGTTTAGTAGGGAAATGGACCGGGACGAAATTTTCTCAAGTGTGTAATGAAAGCACGTTTATTGCTCATTGAGTTTCCACATTTCGATATGGTCGTGATATTTATCACCTCGCACCACAAGGCCAACATAGGAATACGTGCTGAATTAATGTGATATTTTCACTGGGATGTGATGGAACGCAACTTCCACCTTCTTCCCATACTGGAAAAGATGAAGCTCTGACGGAGAGAAGCACGTTGATTCCCTGTAGGTTTGTGGCGAAGGGCAATATGATGTTACTGTGCTGACGGGTTTCACAGGGTTGTTGCTTTAAAGGGTGAAAGGAATTTAGAAAATGACTAACATTGTCCACTGAAAGCACAACCCTGTTCTTCCTCCCTCTGTGTAGTGCACAAGCAACAGCTGAGAAGAACCACGAACGGAAGAAAGAGAACAGCGAGGAGGGTGTGGAAAAGCTGAGGCTGGTAGGTCTTGGAGTGTAACTGGAGGCAGAGCTCACGTGTGCTGCCACATCCAGCAACACGCAAACTGCACCCAAGCAAACTGCGGCCCACTGAGCTGATCTCCCTCCTATGTGGCTCTCAGGGTTAGAGTTAGGCCCAGTACCACTGGTGGGTGACTCACATATTCTGCTTTCAGACACCACAGTTTGCCTGCAAGAACTGAGCCCCAGTAGGCAACAGTGAGTACTGTTCCCCCGAGTTGTTTTTCATCCATGTCACAATAATGCATTCTAATTAATGTTGGTGTCAGGATCTTAATGGCAGCCAACAAACAATGAAAATATAACCATCTACACAAAAGCTGTTAGTTCCAGTTTGCACAACAGCTTTGTAAATTCATAGCAAGTTAACTCATCCTGGTAAGAGACCTCATCCTGGAAGACGCTGCCGAGACCTCGTCCTGGAAGACGCTACTGAAACTTCATCCTGGAAGACACTGCCGAGACCTCGTCCTGGAAGACGCTACTGAAACTTCATCCTGGAAGACACTGCCGAGACCTCGTCCTGGAAGACGCTGCCGAGACCTCGTCCTGGAAGACGCTACTGAAACTTCATCCTGGAAGACACTGCCGAGACCTCGTCCTGGAAGACGCTGCCGAGACCTCGTCCTGGAAGACGCTGCCGAGACCTCGTCCTGGAAGACGCTGCCGAGACCTCGTCCTGGAAGACGCTACTGAAACTTCATCCTGGAAGACACTGCCGAGACCTCATCCTGGAAGACGCTACCGAGACCTCGTCCTGGAAGATGCTACCGAGACCTCGTCCTGGAAGACACTGCCGAGACCTCATCCTGGAAGACGCTACCGAGACCTCGTCCTGGAAGATGCTACCGAGACCTCGTCCTGGAAGATGCTACCGAGACCTCGTCCTGGAAGACGCTACTGAAACTTCATCCTGGAAGACACTACTGAAACTTCATCCTGGAAGACGCTACCGCGAAAACACCACACTGTCTTTATTTAAGGGGGGGTTCAGGGAAGCAGGACAGTGAGACTGAGTTGCTGATACCGAAATTCTTCTGTCTCCAAACTCACTACATTCTAATTTTCGCTGTAACAGCTCATGAAAATGAATACCTAAATATCAGTCTCGGAACAGAAACTTTACTGGAAAGTGTTTTTATTGGAAACTTTTCCCAAGTGATCAAAATGCAAATAAAAATCAAAACAAACTGTAAAAAACTGAGAAAATGGTGCAGAAACATGCTGTGTTCCTTCATAAAAAGACTGTGTGCGATAAACTGCTGCCAATTTATCCAAAGTGAACATTGAAAACACGCCTCAGACAGGAGTTTTCCAACTATTTCCCCCCAGTCAAAATAAAAGGAAACAATAGGAAAACAGACTCTGTCTGAAATTCTGGTCCTGGACGTGTTTCCAGGGACGAATTCGATTCGGGTGCCATGATGCCAGTCAGTGTTTCGGCACCAATCGCACAGAAGGTAATTTGCAGGAGATAAACATCATCAACACAACGTCTCTTTCACACACACACACACACACACACACACACGTCTCAGCACACGCCACATTACAAGCAAACTGCCTTCAGTGAACATTATTTGCATCGTTTGATTTGCACAAACTGCCCCCCCAGGCGTGAACCTCCGCAGCTGCCTTTCGGCCTCGCCGGGGTCAATGGGTGGACGTGTATGAGTTTTACCGCCAGACGCAAAGGGGCTGAGTTTGACCCCTGCGGCCCGGAGGATTGATCTGACTCTCCAGCAGTAATTGGCGGGAGCTTCGGTTGGGGGGAGGGCCCCGTCGTGGCCACGAGCTCCTAGTCCAGACCCCCACTGGGGGACAGTCAAATGCCACCAGCCTGTAGTAAACGTGTGGGTCCTCTGCACACAAAGTGATGTGGAACTGGAGGCGAGGAGATCCTTCAGCTGCATGGAAGTAGAGCAGGACAGGAGAGCAGTCAAGGTGGGCGTTCCCCCGCGCACACCCCTCGCCCGGTAGCGACCTTTGGAAAAGGGTCCCGCCACGACAGACCGACCCCTTCCCTGTAACCGGCCGCTTTCGAGCTGCGAGGGGCTGTCGAGGAGACGCCCTTCGGCGAGCAAAGCGGAGAGATTAGCGTCGCCTCCTGGAAACATCAGCGAGCACAAAGAAGCCGACGGCGCAGAAGGCCGGCAAACTCCACGCGGCCCCCGTGACGGACAGCACGAAGCCGTGGGGTCAGTGGCATCCAGCTCTGCGGGAACAACGAAGCCGGAGTGACTGTGTGTGACCGGAGGCCTGACGGCAGGAACAGATTCGATCCCTTTCAGCCCTCAACAACCTCAATTTAACACTCGAAGGTGACGGCGCGGAGGGGACGCGGAATAAGTTTGCGTCACACTGTCGAGCAGACCTTCTTAGATGTGGAAGCTGAACGTTCGCTTACGGAGGAGTCATATCGATGCAGCGTCACCTTCCCAATCTGTGCAAACAAGACGTTGGAGCCCGCAGATGTCATCAGGCTCAGTCACAGCATCCTAACGCCCCTTCGCTTTTCTCTTGTGTTCTTTTAAACCTTTTTGACCTCCAAATCTGTAAAAGACAACAAAGGCAGCGTTTTATCCCTTTCAGGAGCGAACGAGTGAAGTCTGATGTGGGGAGAAGATTGAAACGAGCAGCAGGGAGTGACAGCGTGACCGACGGCTCACAAGAGCAGATGACACTGGGGGAGGTCAAACGGGGTCATTTCCAGTCACTCTGACTTCCTTTCACCAGGAAGCAGTGGGAGGTAATACTGCTGGTAAGAACGTGGACTTTCGTCCTCACAGCAGATCCCCTGTGGACCCAGATGGAAGTTTTCGTCAAGTAGCTGCGGCAGAACACTGTCCCGTACGCAGCGCTGGCACCGGCAAGGACAGCAAGAAAACAAAGCCGTGCTGAAGACGCTCCTGGCGAGCAGGAGCGGCCCACGTTCGGTCATGAAGCGCAGAACTTTTCCTATCTTGTGTCTCCAAGACTCCCTGCATCTCTACCCCTCGGTGCCAGAGCGTTCAAAGAGAGAAGCGGCGGCAGCATCTGCGCGTTTCCCGCCCTCCTGCCAGCGAGCTGTGGACCAACTTGGATGCGAGGACTTTGTGGACTTGTCTGAAAGCAGGTTCGCGCGAGACGGCCGCGAGAGTCAGAGCCGGACTGAAAAACAGAGAGGGAAGAAGCTCAGACAACACACGCGCTCGAGCAGGAAAGCGGCATCTTCACTTCCCAGGAGGAGCCGTTGGACCACACGGCCACGTGTTCCTCCAGACGTGATGTCTGTTGGAGTCGCGCGACCCCTGTGCTCGACGCGTCGCCGCTAAAGGAACTCATATTTCAGCTTTATTGACTTTGAAGTTTTATTCCAAGACCCAAGAACGTCCTCCTTATAAACAAGGTCAGGTCGTATGTTTTATAACTGCCACAGTAAAACACAACAAGCGCAAATCTGATCCCATCTTCCAGCTGAAACGAGAGCATCTTATTGAAAACAAACATCACTCTCATTTCTGCATTCCGAGCAGCAGATAAATTATACATACAGAGTGAAGCAGGAGCATAAATCACGGAGAAGTAATGAGTGTCTCGGTAACTAATGGCTCTCTCACTGTGGGACCAGCCAGAAATGACCCGAGTTTTGACAAACGGCATTAATGGACGGTTTATTAATGAACGCGCGGGCGGCTGCGAAACAATTACTGGCTTTGTGTGCCACCAGAGCACGGCTTCGCAATCTCCTTGTTGCTTCATAAATCACCAGCTTTGTCTCCCGAAACCGTTGCCGTTATTTCTGGTAACACGATGCGTCTCCTGCGTGGCGCTCGAAGCCGCAGCTCCCTCTTGGTCTCAAGGTCTCCTCGGGACCTCCTCGGCGCCTCGGGCGCCCGGAGCGCAAAACCTGCTGCTCGGGGAGCCGATACGGAAAGCGCTGTTTCCCGTTTGCCCTTAAGTATCCTTAACATAAGTGTAGATTAATCCTGGGTTGGTGAGAAACCCATTTCCAGCCTCCCCGTCCAGTCAGTTTCAGGGGTTCATTTTAAGGTAATGGACTTCAAAGAAGGTTCTGTGCACCTTGGCTGATGATCATAAAAGGACCTTAAAGAACAGAGACTCGATTCGACGTTTTATTCATCGTGAAAGAAAGCAGCCGCAAGGCGAACTGCTTCACAACAACGCAAACAAGTGTAATTGCACGTCCTGGTGTTTGTATGCCGCGTGTGGAGACAGGGAAAAGGCGGGAAGCATCACAAACGCACGTTGTCTTCATATTGGGATAAAAGGACAGCTGGGTGGGTACAGAGAAGCCAGCATTGAGTAAACCTGGAGCTTGCAGAGTCCCTCACGTAAGACGGTTTTGGAGACGTTTATCCTAAGTGTCTTCCCTGCCGATGGCTGCTGCGGAGGTTCCCTCGCGTTCCAACCCCTGCCGTGTCTCACCAACCAGGTCCATCGAAGCAGTGCCATACCGCTCACCGTTCGGTTTCAGGCCACGTCCGCACACCGACCGCACGACCATCACGGCCACATTTGTCTCCGATCTGCGACGGATCCACGGAGAACGTGGAGCGGACACTCGGTGACAGTAAGGCCAGAAGGAAACGGGAGAGCGGGGGTTCTCGCCGCTGCTGGGCTCGGCTCTGGAAACGGTTACTTCCCAACACGGGAGGTGAACAGACGGGCATCTGGACACGTATTTAGTTCCCTGTACCTAGATGAGGGGGGCGGTCTTCTGTCGCAGTGCCAGCAGAGGAAAGGGCCAAAAGCAGATGCTGGACCGCAACCTGCTCCGCCAAGCGTGAACAAGCCTGGCAGTCAGGGACCGTCAGCGCCATCTGGGGGGCGGGGTGGGGGGTCGCCGTGGCGAAAAAGCTCCAGTACGCGTGCGAGCGCGGCGGTCTGGACCTGCCTGCCTTGTGCCACTCGGGCGAATCCACAGGGCAGCGGTGCTCGTTGCTGTGTTGCTGCTCTACATGTGTTGCGAATGTGACACAAGGACTGGACCAAATGGCCCAGCAGTGGGACAGAAGAAAGGGCATCTGCTCCACATAAAGCCAGGGAGGTGTAATTAGATGAACACGACTGCTTGGGAGCAAAGTGTCCGTTCAACACCGGCGACTGAGAGGGGAAGAAGCAGGCCGGGGTCAGGGGATCGAGCCTGACGTCGAAGACGCTAACCTGTTTCCATGCTGGGCAGCACGTGTCAGATGGATCAAAAAATGGGCGCAACCAAGTCACAGATACATCCTGTGTGACCAACCCTGGGCAGTGGCACCTCAGCCCAGTGAGCAAACATTGTTGTAAAAGTCTAAACGCCCTGAAAAAATGTACAAGCTGCACGTTGCAGTTGCTCAAAAATGCGATATTCCAGAGTGAGTGAATTACTGTAAATATCATATCAATAGCCACCTCAACCGCTCTCGGTGTTTTCTTTCTTGTTTTTTTTGCCGCTAAATAGCTCAGTAACAAATCGGTCTTGACGCAATACAATAGGATTAGCGTTCGTGGCTAAACTCTGGTAGTGGGACCAGGGAGAAGCTGCTTCATAATAGGAGGCCATGTAAACCGGCGTGACCCGCAGTCCGGCCGCGATCCCCGCCCATCTGTGCCTGTAGGACGAGAGCCCTCCCTGCCAGAATGGGGCCCAGCAAGAAGCCCAAACCTGTGGGCAGCCCAGTGCCCCCCACAGGCACCCCACATGGAGGGAGCACAGCTGTTCACTTAGTGTTGCGGTCCTCTCTGTCCTTCCTCCTGCTACCAGCGTTACTTCTGGGCTCCCAGTCAGGGAGCTGCAGGCTGAAACGTGAGACGGGTGGCGGATGTCCGCCTGAGGACAGGGAGTCGGGGGTGGTGGTGACCCCCCGGTCCCCTCCCCACCTCACCTTCCTTTTCTATACGATCGATTGTCTGCTGATTTGTGCAGCGTTTCTCTCTGCTGGCACCATACCTGCTATTGCCCCCCCCCATTCTCAGCTACCCACTTCATCACTGCACCACCACCGATGAGCAGGGATGAGATAACAGCGGGGACCTCGTGCCTCTAGAATCATGCTGTCCAAACATCTCCAAGGAGTGCAATTGAGGAAGCGGGGTCTCGGCTTCCCGGGCCTCAGATTACCAGGAGGAAAGATTGCGCTTAAACTGCGACAGAATCGGAGCGGGAGGTGAGCTGACAGGGGTCCGTGTTGCACACGTTTTCGACGAGGCCCAGCTGGCCTCCGCCGGGCAGAGGGGACGACACCTCAGAAATGTCACCTTCACCAGGGGGTTCGGCCCAATCGCAGAGCTGCGAGCGTCGCCCCCACCCAACTTATTTAGCGCTTGTCAGTGACAGCAAGTGTTGCAGATCCTATTACCCTGTTAAGCACCTGATGTGGTCCAGGTCGGCTTTTGATGCTGGGAAAAGAGGAAAAGACGTCAGAATTCCCCTAAAATGTTACAGTAAATGCGGCGCAGTTGTCAAGCGAGGAGTCGCTCGTACAAAAACTCTGCTTTTGACCCACTTGACCGCTGGAGGTGCTGACCCAACAACAGGTCCTTTCGAGACAGAGCTCTTCTTCCAAGCGACCATTTTATGGCTTCCGGCATCAGAACGAAGCGGGCGGAATTCGGGTTAACAGGAATCACACCGGCATCGATAAGAACTCCCTTTTGTAAAACAGACTTTCCGGCAGCAACCTCATTAAAACACGAACTAGGAAACGGTGTCATTGTGTCACTGAGACATAAGCGTTAAATTTCAATCTGAGTGACACCTTTTTTTTTCAGATCCCGAATGTCTTGCCACCTGCGTGAGCGCAGACTGCTACTGGTCCTCATTCACAGCAGGTCCTGAAATGATCGCGGTATTTTCTGCTAATGGCAGCTAATAACACCTCCCATGTCTCGACTCTATTATGATGGGAAACCTTTAGCGGTGCTGCAATGCAAATGTGCTCCCTGGCCTGCCATCGCGTCACATTATTCAGTACCTCCCTTATCAGCAGGCCGAAGGAGCCGGGACAGACCGGGAGCTGCTGGGTCTGCGGCACACGAGGGTGCAGGGCTGCATCGGCCGTCCCCTCATTCCCCTAGTCCCCTCCGGTCTCCACCAGTCCCCATCAGTCCCCTCCAGTCCCCATCAGTCCCCTCCAGTCTCCACCAGTCCCCATCAGTCCCCACCAGTCCCCTCCAGTCCCCATCAGTCCCCTCCAGTCTCCACCAGTCCCCACCAGTCCCCATCAGTCCCCTCCAGTCCCCCCAGTCCCCACCAGTCCCCTCCAGTCCCCCCAGTCCCCACCAGTCCCCACCAGTCCCCTCCAGTCCCCATCAGTCCCCTCCAGTCCCCTCCAGTCTCCTCATTCCTCTCAGTCTCCACCAGTCTCCACCAGTCCCCACCAGTCCCCTCCAGTCCCCATCAGTCTCCCCCAGCCCCCCTCAGTCCCCTCCAGTCCCCTCATTCCCCTCAGTCTCCACCAGTCTCCACCAGTCCCCACCAGTCCCCTCCAGTCCCCATCAGTCCCCTCCAGCCCCCATCAGTCCCCTCCAGTCCCCTCCAGTCTCCTCATTCCTCTCAGTCTCCACCAGTCTCCACCAGTCCCCACCAGTC